>ML301750.1:0-43333 GCA_005239505.1 Nicotiana paniculata
ATTACACATTCCTAATTAAACTCTAATTCTTTCCTTATCACTAATTCTTTCCTTATCAATTAGTCAAAGCTTTTACGTTTTTTGTTTAGCTTTTTCCCTTCTTATTTTCAGCATATAATGGCTCAATTTTTGTCAGATAGCAATAAAATCACAAAAAAACTTAGATATTCATATAATCTCCATAACAACAATGCACAAAAGTTTAATCATATATCTATTCAGAAAGAGACTCTCGTGAGCAACATATAATCAGGTGCGGATTTAGGGGAGCGGAAGGGGTTCACCCGAACCCCTTTGTCAAAATATTACACTGTATATATAAACCAAAGTCTATCTTTTATATCTATATATTAAGTTTTGAATCCCCTTGACACAACCCAAAAGCATAGCTTAGTGGTTCGGGTGTTCAAATTCTTTGTAAGGTTATACGTTTAATTTTCACTACCTATAATCTTTTTTAACTATTTCTTTTTGAATCCCCTTAGCAAAAATCATACCTCCGCCGTTGCATATAATCCCAAATAGCCATATTATCAAAATAGCGTAAAAACATAAGAAGAAAAATATATTTTGCATTTTGCTGCACATGATATTTAGTAAGAGAGGTTCCCCTTTTCTTTTTTTGTCCCCATCAATCCCAAAATGTTTGCAGTTCTTTATTGGGTATTGTGATATGCTATCTTGGTGTTGAAATTTGAATATTTTGGCAAGTGAAGGTTGGGATGAATTGGCAGATAAATTTAATAATTTAGACCGAAGTTGAGTTCAATTTCCATTAAAAGATAATATTTATTGAAAGAAAATAAGAATTAGAGATCGAGGAGGCCACTCACCATAAAATATATTTGGCATTGTTCCCACAGTAGGAATCGAAAAATCTTTTCTTCGTTAGCCTCAAGGGAAAAAAACAACGATATTTTTTACTATTGGTTTAGCATCATTGCTAATTAAATATGTTGTGTGATGCAAACAATCAAATATAGTTATGCTTATCTTGCACTGTGTGTTAGATAGAGAGAGAAATAAAAAAAAATTAATTATTGTTCTTCAAGCAAAGACGGAAATTTTTCAATAGCTAGATAATTTCCAACAACAAATAAAAATTAAGAACTTTTGCCAAATCAGATCAAATATTACAAGGATAAAAATAAAATAAATCATGAAATACAAAAAGAGGTTAAAACTCCATCCGATCCATGCAACTTAATTATATGCATATGTAGCATCTTACGTAAATAAAAAGGAGAGGAAATTATGGACGTGCCTTTCTAATCCAAGTAGGATCAAATTTGTAGGGCCAACATATGTATAGTTTAAATCTAAAAAGAATTTCATTATTAAGTAATTTATAATTAGATCCTTAAATTATATAAATATTTAAGGGTATAAAGTCAATCAATATTTTGGATATGTTTTAGTCGTTCAACATTTAGCATAAATTATTTGTGCTTTTATAATAATAATAATAATAATTATATTTATATATATATGTGTGTGTGTGTGTAATCAATATATAAATTATGTAGACCAGCTAGGAGAAATAAACAGTGGATCTAACCCGCCATCTATGTAAAGATCCCGATTAAGTTTGAAAAGATTAAACGATATTTTCTCCTTGAAGGAGAATGAAAAAACAATGTTGATTGAGGCAAAAACAAATAGTTTATCACCTCTGCAACTGTGACTTGTAACTAATTGATGATGAGAAGAGTGGATCATGACTACTATTTTTTTTTTTGGTTTAAATTTTTCTGAACAATAGAAAGAACTTTCAGCAATTAAATAAAACTAAAAGCCAATTATGGCATAGAGAGATACCGTTGAGGCATATGATGCCGGCCGGCGAAGGATAGTAAGTTAATTTTAATTATTTCGGAAAATTATATTGTCAACATATAGGTAAGATATTACTTTGTATATAAAATGTTAAGCACTTTTGAACAAAATTCTTGACTTCTCACTCTATGATACTACAGGAGATTAAAAAGAAAAAGGAAAATTAAAAGTAAAGCAAAACAAAAATCAACCTATGCGAGAATACCCATAATTATTAGAAGATGTAAGGGTCACTTTTGAATATAATGAAAATAGAGTAAAATTATTAAGAGACTGCATACGTAGACTTTATTCTACAGCTAGCTAGTGATCAACTAATTAACATGTATAAACCGGATGTCAACGCAAATTCATGCCCAATTGCCCATGAGTGATGTCCACTAGGGCAACAACGTGACTTAGCTAACATGTGAAGTATACGTTTTCCAACTTTATATGCTATAAAATTAAATTGACACACATATACATCCATGCCATAGATAGTGTAAACACATATTACAATAATGTATAAAAAATATTTTTTTTTTGTAAAAAGATAGTACGTAGATGCCACATGAAAACTCAACTTTTGCTGAGTATGGAATTATTCCAAGATCCTCCATTTATGGGATTTGTATAAAAACTCATCCAACCTACTTCATGCATGCATGTCTCTCTCTCTCTTTGCGTAAATCATCCTAGAGTAATTAAAAATATGTAAACCATAATTAATGGAATAAATAACCAAAAGATAACAACAAGCTTAATTTCAATGATATTGTAAAAATGTATTTAAAGTGTTACTGAATATTGTAAGATAAGTTCATAACTTTAATGTTTATATTTTGGTGTTTACACCGTTTTGCCTAGGGATCACAATTGTTTATAAATTAGTATTGCATCATTTGGCTTACACTTTAGTTCTGGTTCAGTGAATACTCACCCAGTGGTGAAACTAAAAAATTCAATAAGGGCGTTTAAATATGAACCCCTTTTGTCAAAGGCTATGCAAGAGTGTTCAAAGTCTATTTTTAATTAATAATAAATAATATTTTACCTTATATATAATATAATTTTTCGATAAAGGGTGGTCAATTGATCACCCTTGGGCTAACATAACTTCGACCCTGTACTCACTAGTTGCTAATTTAGCTCAAGTGTTTACTAACTACCAATCTACGTACTACTACGTGCACGAATACAGTACTGAATCTGCATCAGATGGGTTTGAAATTCATCTTTTTTAGTTGTTTAATTAGTTGCCCATACCAATCTGTTGTTCACGTTCCCAACTTGGACATACACCATACAAATCCCTAGAAACAAACTTTTTACATTGTATATTATCTCCTCTCTTATATATATATATATATATATATATATGTTCGTCCTCTATTAATATATTTCTTCAATGATGAGAAGCTGTAGTTACATATTTAGCCTACATTTAAATTGATCTTGCACGTGCAGATACTAATTAATTACACTGATTAAGTCCTGTTGTACAATTAATAACTCTATCAAGGAGAAATTATATATACTCCTACCAAGGAAACAGAATATAATTAAAATTAAAAAAGAATCCTGATCTGGCATTCCCTAATGATGAGGGAGCTAGAACGAATTGAAGTACCATCTCAGTCATGTGCCTTAACATGTTTCACAGCTACTCTTTACTCCAAATTATCCCTCACAAAAACATACTATAATACCTAATAATATAATATGGGAGCTTCACCTTAAGTCCATTTGAAATGAGGAATGTTCTTCATCCTAACATACCTTATCCCTTAGCTAAAACTACTACGACGTTCTTAATTTATTTTTAATCTAGCTGAATAATAGTGCAGATCCAGAATTTTACACAAGCGGGTTCAATCAACGAATACGGATAGAGGATGATAGTCAGGGGCAACTCAAGCTCATATGTGGCATAAAGTCAAAGTTTAATATGATGCCTAAATTTTTTTTTAAAAGATTATAATATATATTTTTATTTGAAGTCTATTCTTCTAGCTTTTTGAGATGCAAAATTGTTAATAATTTTTTTATAATCGATTTCTTCCAATAATTCCTTTTCAATTGATATTATAGTCAACCCATTTAATTTTTCTTGAAACATTATTTATCTTAGCTACCATTTATCAATTTTGAGTTTGAAAAACTTGTGTTATCAACCAGGAAACTATTATATAGGAACAAATAACATTATTCTATAAGCAATATAAATATTTGGAAAAGAATCAAGCCGTTTTATTTGACTGAATGTATAGTATCTTCTATTTGTACTATTTTTTCTTGTCAAATCAATTTCAATTCACACGTTAGAAAATATTTTTATACTACCCATTTTAAGTGAGCTAAACAGTTACTTTTTTTTACATATCTAGAAAAATTTCTTTCGTTTTACATGAAAAAGTCTAACTTTGTAATTTTATTTTATTTAAATTATTATATACCAATTATTTCTATAAAAAAAATGGGCCCCAAATTTCTAACTTTGCTCGTGCTCTTTTATTTGTTATTTTTTGTTAATAATGTAACTTTGTAATAGAGTTATTTTAAACTCCACGCATTTATATTTATATTTAATAAGCCGAGAAAAAAGTTTAAATTTTTTACAAAGAACCTATTTACATTTATTTTAAAAATTATCTATGTAATTTAGAAAAGAGTGCTTCAACAAGACGGAAAAAATATTAGCTCTATGTAAGTAACAAAATTATTTATAATTATAAATATTATCAACAAACAAAAGAGAGTGTCAAAAGTCTTAGACTAAACAAAATTATATTAAAAAATACTAAATGAATAATAACAAACCACATAATTTCAACAAATATAATTGCATGTTTTAGTAAAATGTCATGAAAGATAGTACCAAAATTCAATTTATAAAATTTTTGTTGGAAGTAAAATAGATTTCAGAATATTTTCATTGAATTTGAGTAAGAAAACAAATATATAAAAGGAGAAATAGAATCAAGAGAGACAATATAAACGTAGCAAAGGTTACTAGCTCGCAGTTGACTGACATTAAATGAATATGATTGGTCAATTGCCAATGTTTTTGTTTTTCTCACAAAAAAGCAGGCGAATGATTAGTTTGCATATATACCTTCAAAATCTTACTTTCATAGCAATTGGTATTTTTCTATAATTTTTCTATATTTTTATTAATTTATTTTTAATTTATCCAGTATTTTATTTCTAATAATCAATTACAAAATCGCATTACAAATGATTTCAAAAGCATTTCTTGATTTAATGTATTATTTCTGGTCCTATTAAGACCAAATTATTTAACAATTAGCCAAATTGGCCGTCTTTGGCTATAATTGCAATAACTTTGCAATTATAGCCTAATCATATGTTTTATACTATTTTTATCCAATAATTAATCGTTTGCATTTTTAATACTTATTAATCATTGTAATTTAATTTACTAAGCATCAATTTCATTTTTTACAATTATCAGCTATTTTATAAATTATTTTAGTTAATTTTAATTGGGTATTTAATAGTTAGTCACTCTCTATTTAAATTCTACCATAAATCCAACCGGACCCCTAACCCAATTAATTAACCCAATGACCCATCCCAAACCTAAAATCCTACACGACCCAAGCACCCATTCAATCTGAACTGTTGATTAATTCAAATCAACGGTCCAGATTCCCCCTTTCCAAAATAAGACCTAAAGACTACCCCCNCTCTCTTTTCACTCAACTCTCTCTCTGAGTTCTCTCATCTCTCACTCTCTAGACGCTCCACCTACTGACCTCCCTTCTCCGACCACCTCTTTGCCGGAAACCATGGAGGTCTCACCTCATACAAGCCTTATGGCTCCCCCCTTTCGCACTTGTGTCATCGTTCGAGGCTCCCAAGTGAACCTGCGGTGGTTCACTCACCTCCATGATCTCATGCCATTTTTCCGGCCACCCATGGCCATCCGAGTAAGATCTTTACACCTTCCGGTTATAACCGGTAAGGCTTTGAGTTTTCTTCTTCCTCTTTTTTGGGTTCTCCTAGAAAGCCTAACTTTGAACCTTCTGATATTTCTAGATCTGTAACAGATCTATGTGTATTTCGAGGTTCTTACATGTTTTCTTCGATAAATCTCCTTGTTTTCAAACGATTTCTTCACTGTCTAATAACTAGGGTTTTCTTAAGAACGATTCTCTTATGCTTTCTTGCTACTTGACTTGTTATGCTAGAACCCCTAATTCTTAGGTTGTCTCTGACAACAGGTTCAATTAATCCGTATTTGTATATGTTCCTCATGAATATCCGGTGCTTTCATGCATGTTCTATGTATTCTTGTGCTCCTTGCTCTAATTTGTTGCTTAGGGTTCTGATTCTCTACTGTTCTTCTAATTATTTGCTTAGAGTTTCCCTGATTTTGTTCAATATGTGCTAATTATCGTCTATAAGTCTGATTAGTTGTTTTTGACTGTTTACATAAGATTCTTTACTGATTTTATGTATCTCCCTCCAAACTTTGATATTTTCCCCGGAATATGTGACTTTGTGTATTTTCCTTGTAATTCTGTACTAATTCTCGAATTGTTTCCTCATTAGAGGCTTTCCTTAATTAGGACTGATTCCCTGTGATTTTAGTCCTATCTGCGATTCCTGTGATTGATTTGTTAAAATTAAAAGGTATCCAACCTTATTTATGTGTTTCAACTTGATGTCAAATTATCAGTATATATTATCCTTATGGAATTATGTATTTAGCCTTTATCACATGCTACATGCCTTACTACTCTTATTTAGCTCATGATTGATTCTTTCCTTGTGTGACACCAAGTATGACCGTTTGAACTAGGACTCCCTAATTAAAGGGAGTCCAGGTATGTGATTGATTCTAATTGAATATTAATTGATTAATCAGTACTTGTTACCTTATTTTCTACTCGTTTTGAAAAGCTATAAATACTTTACTCTTTCTTTAGCATGACACAGTTCAAGCTTTCCCTCTCACACACAAACATACTCTGTTCTGAACTTTTCTTTCTCTCTTGTTGTTTGCTTGCTACCCAGTCGGCTAAAACCCAAGACTGAGTGACCCTATTACTCTACTTCCTCTATTGTGCCACTGTTCTATTTGCATTACGGCTCTATTGGTCTATATTGTTCTATACATTGCTGCTCTCCTTATCTGCACACTACTGCTCCTTTACTCTGCACTTACTTCATCATCTAACTGGTATGTTCTCAGTTTAATTTTAAGGTTTCCAAAACAACATGCTTCAGTCTGACACACAAGAGCTGGCCTTTCCACACTGCACTTACTCCAATTTGGTTATGACTCTGGGTGTGAGCACTGCCCGGGATCCCTTGGGATCCTTAGGGAACTTTGACACACCTGGATCATGTGAAGGGTTGTGAACCAATGGCATTTGAGGATCTGGAAACTTGGGCCTACAATGGAAGGCTCCCTATAGTTAACTTCTTCTTTTCCTTATGTAATTCATATTCAAAGGTGTGTAATAATTTGTAAAAATAATTCTGGGGTTGGATAGTGGAAATGGGTGGGGATATGCATGCTATAGTATAAGTATGGGTATATATATCATGTTTTTCTAGTTTTTTTTATATATGCGCACTAGTAACCATGTCTAGGAATCAAGTATGCCATGCATTTAGATACCATGTCACTTAGGTTCATACATCTGCTTTTCTTTCAGCATGCCATCACTCCTTGCCTTCACCTAGAAATCATGTCCATAGGATCAGTAATAACAACAAAAACTGTTACCATTTGATTCTGTCCATGCATTCTAAAAAAATGTAGTCTAGATCATGCCTTAGAACAAATGTGTTAACAAATATGCAATCACGCTATATTCGTAGAGATCCTGTTCTAGGTAAACAACGATTAAAATTTGTCACCTGTGTTATTCCTGAAACTGTGCATAATGTTGTGATTCTATGTGCATTTAGAGATCCTGTTTTAGCAACTGCATATGCATCATAACTGCTACGCGCCTAGGCAAGTCTTAGGTAATTATCCATAAAGAAACAAAACCAGAACTGTCCTTTGTGATTAGCGTTCAACTGTCAGCATGTTTAAAACCAGTAGGCAAGCCTGATTAAGACTTCCTCTCTGAGTTATGCAATAAATCTGTCTTTGTGTTATCACTCAGATACCATGCTTAGGATCTGAAACTGAATCTGGACCTTAACTGTGTATGATTCATTCTGTTTATGTGTACTATGTGTGGAGGTATACTTGAGCCCCTTAATTGTTTTCCACGTTCTTCCCATATGTACATTCCTACCTGTTTTATTATCTGTCGCCCTAGAATTTTTACCTTTAAAACCTGAGGGCCTGCCTAGCACCTCCCTTTAGTATAGGAGTCCTATATTCCTCGGGGACTGATAGGAAGGGACGGTTAACAACATGCAATAGAGGTCGAGACCAACACTAGATTTAGTTACTTTCACGGGGTGGGAAAGGGTAGAATATGGGTAAGATGACCGGTGCGCTAATACCACGTGTAGCCCCTCTTCGAGGAGTGATTACTGGGTATTGCATTGATGTGATCCATATTATTATAAACCTAGGATAACCTTTATATGATTAGATTGTAATCCTTTCAAAATCTAACCTTCTTTACTATTTTCAAACATCCGCCTGCTTAAGACTTAAATCCCCTCTTATTTGAGACTTTATTTGTTTGTTTGCTAAGCCGTACAAATTCACAAAAGTTGTTTGGCCGGGAACCACACTTGTGGATCCTGAGGGGTGCGTAACACCTTCCCCTTAGGATAATTTCAAGCCCTTACCCTATCTCTGGTTAACAACGTAGTTGTAAATTAACCCCTTTGGTGTCCTAACGCACCGAATGTCATAAACCCGATCTCCGCGAGGAAAAAGGGGGCGCGAGAGCATGGCGACTCTGCTGGGGACTTTCAGGCTTTTACCATTTTCAAATTTCTTTGTGAATTTGTACCTCTTCCCATTTCCCTTATGTGCAATTACTTGTCTATTTGTTTAAGCATTTATTTTTTCTTCAAAAGTAACTGACATGTTTTTCTGTTTCCTTCCTTTGTAACCGCTTTTAAATTATAAACTATTATATTTACTGCTTTCATAACGTGCAAATACATGACTGCATGTTTTACTGTTTATTGCATAATCATGATTCAACATCATACTCCACTCGTGCCAAACAAAATACTATAGCAACGCTTGATGAGTGGTTGCGCTCTTCCTATATTATTACCCCCTAAATTCAGAAAGGATTATTTGCGGTAAAACTAGTCGATCAGCGGTGCAGTCGACGGTTCCGTGCCTTTCCCCCTTGAGTTGTCCGCTCGAGGGTACCAGTCTAAAACCTCATAGAAACCTTGCTCCGTTATGTTGTTTCATGCATCATGGTCAAACCTATCCAGGCTAAAGTGTGGTCCACACGATAGCTTTTAAGATTGCCTTATCCAAAAGTCCACTGGGTTTCCCTAAACCCCAACGGACGTCATCACGTTCTGTGCATTTATTTGGAGAACTAAATGCTTTATGCTAATTGTTGATGTTAAATAGTCGAGTCTGGTGGGGGTAAGGGCCTAACCTTGTTTTCCTTGGAGAAAAATGAGGCACGAAGTCCACAGATTCAGCATGGTCTCCAATATCCATCCAAGATTGCTAAGTTGGTGGGAAGATTTACATTCTAGTGACAAAACTCTCGTCAGAAAATACTTGGGCAATCTACCATCTCTCCTAGAAATCCAGCCTAACAACATGATAATAGAGGCTGCTACCATGTTCTGGGATTGTGAAAGGTCTGTGTTCCGCTGTGGGGACATTGAAATGACACCTTTGCTGGAAGAAATAGGAGGACTGGCTGGCGTAGTATAAGGAACCCCGGGGTTGCTAATGCCTGAGAACCGCACAGGCAAAGGTTTCCTCAAAATGATGGGTCTGAAGAAGAATGCAGAACTGGTATGCTTAAAGAATTCATACATCCCTTTTGACTACTTGTACGAAAGATACGGTCACAACAAATCATACCGTACCTACCATGACGAGTTTTCTATCACATCCTTGGGACACATCCATCGTAGAGTATTCGTCTTCATGTTTTTCTTCTTGGGTCTGATTGTGTTTCCAATAAAGAAGGAGAGAATCCACACTAGACTGGCCATGGTAACCAAGACACTAATGGAAGGAATTAGTGGGCAAAACTTCAGCATTGTGCCCATGATCATTGCAGACATATATCGAGCCTTGGAAAAGTGTCAACGAGGGGCAAGACACTTCGAAGGCTGCAATCTACTACTTCAGCTTTGGCTCATGCAAAATCTCCAAAAGGGAAAATACCGACAAGAAATTCATCGAAGAGTTTGGGATGACCACATCGCTTTCCACCATCCAAAGTGAATGAATTACATCCCCGACATGTTTGCTCAGCCTGAGAACGCCAAAGGATGGGTCGAGCTCTTTGATAATCTAACTGAAGAACAGGTTTGGTGGATGTTCGAGTGGTTTCTGACAGAGGAGTTCATCGCCCGTTCCAGAGATGCACCGTTCCTAATACTAATTGGTCTAAGAGGAACATACCCTTACGTACCTCTTCGAGTTATGAGGCAAGTGGGTAGGAATCAATTCATACCCAGGGTCGACAAGATGAGCCATCTTCGAGCTGACTTCCAAAATGACGATAGTCCTCACAAGTGTCAATCCCAGCACATGTGGCACTGCAAAATTATAATATGTCGGTTGTACCCTTTCTATCCTGGTTGGTTGGCAGAAAATTGGGGTGGTCTGAGCGAGCCAGGGTTTGTTCAGGGCCACAGGGTTATAGATGAAAAGGCCGAGGCACAAGTAAAATACAACCAGCTGCGCAAGAGGATCCGTGAGTGTGAGGATAAGCACTGAGAAATACATGAGTCTAGCAAGAAACTGATCGAGGAATGGAAAGATACGGCTATCAGCACCAACAAAAGGTTAGGGTATTTGGAGCGAGGCATAGTGGAGCTGGAGGAAAAATTTCTCAAAAGGGTTGAAGACTGTCAAAAGGCTGAAGGGACCGAAGGAGGACATCTAGCCAGAGCATACCTGTTGCTGGGACTTCGCGAGTTGGGGAAACTGTACGAGGGAATCAAGAATGCCAAGTCTGGGGAAGGTCCTTCTGGGAACAAGTAGATAGGAATGTATTTCTATTACTTTATCAATGTAATAAGGCCAATGGCCATTAGTGACCTTTACTTCCTGTTTATTTAGTGTCATTTTGGGATTCGTCTATTTTCTTATCAATAAAATGAGGCATTTAGCATCTTAAGTTCTCCAAATCAATTTATCGCTAGGCTTACCTCGGGCACAAAAAGAGGTCCCCAAATTAGGACGCACTTTACATTCTCGCACTATGTGTTTAAATATCGCAATACTTTTCATAATCCACACTGACTTAGCTACCTTTTCTTTTTGTTTTCCTCTTTATTTATTTATTTATTCCTCTCCCCAAAGGTTAGTTCGTGCACTCTGGCATCATCATCCTATCTTAAAAGATCCAGGGGCCCTCCACCATCTCCTCCTCTTAGTCCTCCCAAAGGCAAGAACAAAGGCAAAAAGAAAATGGAAGATTCAGGAAACAACAGAAATTAGAATGTGGTTGAACGGGTAGAGGCCACTGATGGCCAGGGTATTCGGATTCAGAATGAAACTGTGTCGCAGTTGGAACGGAAGTTGTCAAAGTTTCAAGAAGAGCTTGATCAAGTTCGGAATCTGGAAAACCTGTCATTCTCCCTCAACGTCCGAAACGTCAACATCCAGAATCCTACACCTCCTCAAAACATCCCAAAGCAGCAAAATCATCACGCAACTCATTATCACAACACCCCACTAAAGAACAAAACTATTCCAGCGCAATGCAATGCCTGCCACACTCCAAATAACGCTCCACTGCTTATCCCAGAACCTCAGAACTCCACAAATGACCATTTCCACACTCATGCGCCAGTCCACCATAACAATCCTATCTACGTGGAGACCATGCCACACTCCACTCCACCTATCATATATACACCCGAGTCTGATGAAAAGGACATGCTTATCAAGAATTTTACCGAGGAACTTAGGAAGCTGACCAACTGGGTTCAAGGCGTCGAGGGAATCAAGGGAGTCGAGGGGTTGAACTATGAAGACCTTTGCATACAGCCCGATGTCGAACTGCCCAAGGGATACAAACCTCCTAAGTTTAAAATGTTGGATGGTACAGGTGATCCAAGGGGCCATCTGAGAACTTATTGTGACAAGCTGGTTGGAGTAGGGAAGGATGAAAGGATCCGCATGAATCTGTTCATGAGAAGCTTGAAAGGAGATACGTTGTCTTGATACATCAGCCAAGATCCCAAGAAATGGTCGAATTGGGTGAGCATGGCATCTGACTTTATGGACAGATTCAGGTTCAACACAGAGAACACACCAGACGTGTTCTATATTTAGAATTTGAAAAAGAAGCCCACAGAGACATTTCGCGAGTACACTACTCGTTGGAGGTCCGAAGCTGCCAAGGTCAGACCCGCCTTAGAAGAGGAGCAGATGAACAAGTTCTTTGTCCGGGCCCAGGACCCGCAATACTATGACCGGTTGACGATGATTGAGAACCACAAGTTCTCCAACATTATCAAATTAGGTGAACGGATTGAAGAAGGTATCAAGAGCGGTATAGTCACAAATTTTGAAGCCTTGCAAGCTACAAACAAGGCTTTGCAGTCTGGTGGTGTGTCTAAGAAAAGAGACGCGGGAACCGTGATGGTTGCACAAAGAACCAAATCCCCACTCAAATACCAAACTTACCCAACACCTCCACTCACATATCAACCAACCCTAAATTACTAAGCACCCTCACCCTCATACCAAGCTCCACCACCCACTTATCAATTACCTCCACCACCAACTTATCAATCACCTCCACCACCGACATATCAAACTGCTTCATCCAGATACTGACAACATGCTCCTGTCTACCACACTTACAATTCCCAACCATCTCATTACCAATCACCCTTTACCCGTCAAAACTTCCCTAGACCTCGTCCTAATTTTGATCGCAGGCCTCCAAAACAGTATGCTGCCATCGCCGAACCCATCGAACAGTTGTATGAGAAGCTCAAAGTTGCTGGTTATGTCACGCCCATCCCTGCTGCAACCCCTGAGAATCCTTCTCAATGGGTCAACCCAAACAAGTCCTGTGCATACCAAACCGGCATGAATGGGCACACCATCGATGAATGCCGCTCTTTGAAGGACAAGATACAATCCCTGATTGACAACAAGGTCATCGTGGCAAAGGAAACCGCTCCAAATGTCCGCAACAATCCTCTTCCGGACCATAAGGGTGGAGGCATCCACTTGATTGAAATAGAAGATGATTGGGACCCCAAGGGATCAATCGAGTTGATCGCAGAAGGAGATGATCCAAAGAAACCTGCAGTCACTCTCAACCCGATCATAGTCCAGATTCAACTGTCTGAGGATACTGAGGTAAATATGTCCGTGCCTCTTGAGTTTGAAGCAACGTCACCTGCAAAGACACCAGTATCGATTGAAGTTGAGTTTGTGTCTCCGGCAAATGCACCCGCACCTTTTGAGGTTGCAGTTTTGCCACCCAAGGCACATGTTCCACTTGAAGTAAGGATAGTCGCACCAATTCCAGTGGCGATGTCGACCATGCCACCCTTTCTATACAAATGTTGTACCATGGGACTATACAGTCGAGGCGAGAAGGAAAGGCAAATTCAAGACTGAAGAAGTTGTTGTAGCGCAGGGTATGACAAGAACTGGTAGAGTCTATACCCCTGAACATCTGGCTGAATCCAGCAGGCAGGCTTCCAATCGGCCTCCCATTATCGAGCCATGTCCGGACGAACTTTGGAGGAAAGTACAGGCCAAGGATTATTCGGTCATCGACCAGCTGAACAAAATGCCAGCGCAAATATCCATCCTCTCTTTGCTGCAGAATTCTCAGACACACATGAATGCTTTATTGAAGGTGTTGAACGAAGCCTATGTGCCAAACAACATCACTAGTGAAGAAATGGCTAATATGGTGGGCCAAGTGTTGGAGAGTCACAAGATCACTTTCCATGAGGACGAACTGCCTCCTGAAGGGTTGGGCCATAACAAAGCACTGCACATCACTGTGCAATGCGAAGATTGTTTCATCACCAGAATTCTGATCGATGGGGGATCCAGTCTTAACATCTGTCCGCTGATAACGCTCAAGAAATTGGGTAAAGGGCTGCATGAGATAAAGGATGGAGCGATCAACGTGAAAGCCTTCGATGGATCTCAGAGGTCCACCATTGGTAAGATCAGCCTATGCCTGCAAATGGGACCAACCTGGTTCGAGGTGGACTTCCAAGTGATTGATGTGCGAGCATCCTACAATCTGATATTGGGACGACCCTGGATCCATATTGTTGGGGCCGTAGCATCAACGCTACATCAGGCAGTGAAGTTTGAGTGGAACCACCAAGAGGTAATTATTCATGGTGACGGTAGCAACCTTATTTACAGGCGCCAGACTATTCCGGTGATTGAAGGAAGAAGGAAGCCAGGCGGAGAAACTTACCACCACATTGAACGGGTCAACACTATCGACAAAGACAAATGGTGGGATAGCTAGATCGCAAGTATGATGAATTGGCGAGGGTACGAGCCAGGTAAAGGGATCGGCAAGAACCTTTAGGGGATCTCCAAACCTATCAAACTCAAGAAGCACGACACCACTTTCGGTTTGGGATACGAATACACTTGGGAAGAATTCAAAAACTGGTCGCCACCATGGGGCGGTCCTTATTACCCTTTGAAGAAACCAATACCGCATCTGGAGCAGACTTTCCAACAAGCCGATGTTATTTATGGATCAGACGAAGAAGAAGCACTTGCATCAATGAGGAACTTGTTTCTGGAGGACAGTAATATGGATTGCTGTGTTATTCTCGAGGAAGAGAGGGAGGAAGGCCCTTCCATACGGGCTGTGAGCAGAGGGACGTACCTCAAGAATTGGACTGTCAGGACAACCAAAGCCCGATGAGCCTCGGGGTAGCAAGGCTAAAACGAGCGCTATTCATTGTTTTTCTTTACAAAATGATTTCCTTTTTCGCATTTTAATTCCTGCAGTAAGATCTTCAATGTTCAAAACAATCGTTCAATTTATCAAAAGCATTTTTTCATATGAATCAATATTTATTTCTATAATTTTTCTCTCATTACTTTACCTATACAACATTACTATTACCTGCCTTGATGAACCGATGACTGTGACATGCAACGAGAGCAACGCAGCAAACGAACGTGGATTCAAAAGAAGATGACATACCTGACGAGATTCTCATAGAAGTTGAGAATTTTGAGAACAGACCTAAGTCCAACCTGGATGAGACTAAAATCATCAATCTGGGAGATTCAGAAAACATCAAGGAAACACGAATCAACATTCATTTATCGTCGTCAGAAAAGAAAGAATACACAGAATTTCTAAAGGATTATGGGGACATATTCGCCTAGTCGTACGACGACATGACTGGTCTAAGTGCGTCTATTGTGGATCACAAATTTCCAACCAATCCAATGTGTCCACCGATAAAACAAAAGCTTAGGAATTTCAAACCCGACATGAGTTTGAAAATCAAAGAAGAAGTCACCAAGCAGATCAACGCCAAGGTTCTCAGAGTAGTTGAGTACCCTACATGGTTAGCCAACATACTGCCAGTACCGAAGAAGGATGGGAAGGTCAGAGTCTGTGTCGACTACCGGGATCTCAACCGGGTTAGTCCAAAAGACGACTTCCCTTTTCCAAATATACATATCCTGATTGACAATTCCGCCAAGCATGAACTACAATCATTCGTGGATCTCTTCGCTGGTTATCATTAGATCTGGATGGATGAGGAAGATGCTGAGAAAATGACTTTCATTACACCGTGGGGAGTGTACTGTTACAAGATGATGCCATTCGGCCTGAAGAATGCAGGGGCCACCTACATGAGGTCTATGACCACCATCTTCCACGACATGATTCACAAGGAGATCGAGGTATACGTGGATGATGTTATTATCAAGTCTAGGAAAGCCACTGATCACATAGAAGATTTGAGGAAGTTCTTCAAAAGGTTTTGGAAATACAATCTAAAGCTGAACCCCGTGAAATGTGCATTCGAGGTTCCTGCCGGAAAGTTGCTCGGGTTCATTGTCAGCCGCCGAGGGATAGAATTGGATCCGTCAAAGGTCAAAGCCATTCAAGAACTACCACCGCCAAGGAACAAGAAAGATGTGATGAGTTTGTTGGGGAGACTTAATTACATCAGCCGATTCATAGCACAGTCTACAGTTATCTGTGAGCCGATCTTCAAGATGCTGAAGAAGGACGCCGCAACAAAGTGGGCCAATGATTGTCAAAAGGATTTTGAAAAATCAAGGCATACCTGTCAACACCACCAGTCTTGGTACCGCCTGAGCGAGGTAGACTTCTGTTACTCTACCTTGCAGTGTTAGATGGAGCTTTCAGCTACATTCTGGGGTAGCACGATGAAACAGGAAGAAAGGAGCAAGCCATTTATTATCTCAGCAAGAAGTTCACTCCGTACGAGGTCAGATATTCTCTATTGAACGCACTTATTGTGTTTTGAATTGGGTAGCTAAGAAACTGAGACATTACTTCTGTGCCCACACAATGTATCTCATATCGAGAATGGATCCATTGAAGTGCATCTTTCAGAAGCCCATGCCAACTGGCAAGCTAGCCAAGTGGCAAATCCTGCTGAGTGAGTTCGATATTATCTATGTGACTCAGAAAGCAATCAAGGGACAAGCACTGGCAGACCATCTTGTTGAGAACCCTGTAGATGGAGAATACGAACCTCTGAAAATGTATTTTCCTGATGAAGAGGTATCATTCATAGGAGAAGACATTGCAGAATCCTATGACGGTTGGAGAATTTTCTTTGATGGAGCAAAAAACTTCAAGGGAATTGGCATTGGAGCAGTCCTAATATCAGAAACCGGTCAGCATTATCCGGTATCTTCCAAACTCAGATTCCCCTGCACCAATAATATGACAGAGTATGAAGCCTGTATCTTAGGGCTTAACATGGCCATTGACATGAACGTCCAGGAGCTGTTAGTGATTGGTGACTCAGATTTGCTGGTACATCAGGTACAAGGAGAGTGGGCTACCAAGAATTCCAAGATACTGCCGTATCTGCACCACGTACATGAATTAAGAAAGAGGTTCACGAAGATAGAATTTCGGCATGTCCCTAGAATCCAGAATGAGTTTGCCGATGCATTGGCTACTTTGTCCTCAATGATCCAACACCCGGACAAGAATTTCATTGATCTTATTCCCGTAAAGATCCATAATCAGCCAACCTATTGTGCCTATGTCGAAGACGAAGCAGACAAAAATCCTTGGTTTCATGACATTAAGGAGTATTTGGCAAAAGGAGATTACCCAGAGCTTGTGAATCCCACTCAGAAACGCACACTTCGAAGACTATCCAACAACTTCTTTCACAACGGAGGAATCTTATATAAGAGGACTCCCAATTTGGGATTATTACGTTGTGTCGATGCAAATGAAGCATCCAAGCTGCTAGAGGAGATTCATGCTGGGACCTGTGGTCCGCATATGAACGGGTTTTTTTTGGCAAAGAAGATACTCCGAGCTGGTTACTTTTGGATGACTATGGAAACAGACTGCATCCAGTATGTCCAGAAATGCCACCATTGTCAGATACACGCAGATATGATAAAGATACCTCCAAACAAGCTCACCATGGTCGTTCGTCGCCTGGGGCATGGACGTTATTGGACCAATCGAGCGTGCCGCCTCCAACAGACACAGGTTCATTCTGGTAGCCATCGACTATTTCACCAAATGGGTCGAAGCATCATCCTAAATCAGTGACTAAGAAAGTCGTGGCAGAATTTGTCCGCGACCGTATTGTTTGTCAATTCGGGATTCCTGAGTCAATCATCACCGACAATGGTTCCAATCTCAACAGTGACTTGATGAAAGCTATGTACGAGGATTTCAAGATCAAACACAAGAATTCCACATCTTACAGACCTCAGATGATTGGAGCTGTAGAAGACGCCAACAAAAACATCAAGAAGATACTAAGAAAGATGATAGAAAGGCATAAGCAGTGGCACGAGAAGTTATCATTTGCCTTATTGGAATATCGCACCACAGTTCGCACCTCAACAGGGGCAACTCCCTATATGCTAGTTTATGGTACTGAGGCTGTTGTTCTTGCCAAAGTTGAGATTCCATCTCTAAGAATTATACAAGAAGCTGAGCTCAGTGACACAGAATGGGTAAAGAGTTGCTATGAGCAACTAGCCCTCGTAGACGGAAAGAGAATGAATGCAGTCTGTCATGGTCAACTCTATTAGAACAGAATGACCCGAGCCTTCAACAAGAGAGTCAAGCCTAGACAGTTCACACAGGGGCAGCTGGTGCTGAAGAAGATCTTTCCACATCAAGACGAAGCCAAAGGGAAGTTCTCTCCCAACTGGCAGGGTTCGTACATGGTTCACCGGGTACTGACAGGAGGAGCACTTATACTCACATAAATGGACAGAGAAGTCTGGCCAAAGCCAATCAATTCAGATGCAGACACTACTATATGGGGATACGTAGGCAGCCCTATGGGTTCGGTCACAATTCAAGAAAAATTTCATTTTTTCCTGCAATTGGGAGCTGGGGCCCTCAAAATTCTGAAGCAAGTTCAGCCAATCCCCGCACGAGCAACAACCATAAGCATTCATCCATCCAACTGGGGCAGAATTTTGAGGAGGACCCTCAAAATTCTGAAGCAAGATCAGCCAATCGCCGCACGAGCCAAAACCAAAAGCATTCACCCATCAAACTGGGGCAGAATTTTGAGGAGGACCCTCAAAATTTCGTAGCAGGAGAGGTTGCAATGTCCCGAGCCGTGTCACGGTCATCGGTTCATCCCAAAATTATTTTTTAATTATACATTATGCTTTTACAAAATCATGCATGTTTATTTTTGAAACAGCTTTGTTTAGCAACGCTACCCCTATAATACAGACAATATCGTCAGATCGAGCCCAGCAAGTCAAGAAAATCCAGCGGGGATACGAACTAACCCCCCATTTATAGAACTGACGATCTTTCTTTGGTTGCAGGCACTAAGGTTGCAAAATCCCTAAACGAACTGTCCGCCCAGGGGACAAACGTTGTCCAAAATACGACTCTCAAAACTGTTGTACTTGCCGACGTTCACACATGCCTCAATGCTCCGCAGTCACAATGCTCTCAATAATTACAATGCCGCAATTCATCACCAGCTAAGAATTCCTACTGTCATTTTATTTCTTGCATAAGGCTACCATTCTGTCTTTCGAGGTTAAGCTCTACCTCCATCTACATCATTGCATAACGCTACCATTCTGCCTTCCGAGACTAAACGCTGTCTCTATCTGCATTTGTATCTTTGCATAAGGCTACCATTCTGCCTTCCGAAGTTAAGCTCTACCTTCATCTATATCATTGCATAAAGCTACCATTCTTCCTTCCGAGACTAAACAATGTCTCCATCTGCATTTGCATCTTTGCATAAGGCTACCATTCTACCTTCCGAGGTTAAGCTCTTCCTCCATCTACATCATTGCATAAGGCTACCATTCTGCCTTCCGAGACTAAACGCTGTCTCCATCTGTATTTGCATCATTGTATAAGGCTACCATTCTGCCTTCCGAGACTAATAGCTATCTCCATCTGTATTTGCATATTTGCATAAGGCTACCATTCTACCTTTCGAGACTAAGCACTGTCTCCATCTGCATTGCATAAGGCTTCCATTCTGCCTTCTGAGGCTAAGCTCTGCCTCCAATTCACCTTTTGAGACTAACCGATGTCTCAAGCACTATTTACTTCGCCTTTCCTTTCGGGCTAAGCTCTGCCCTTTTATTCGCAAGACTAAGCTCTGTCTCGTCAGCATCATTCTATTGCATCAGTGTGGGCTGAAATATCGCCAACTCATCCAAAGGCTTCATCGTTCGGAGGCACCATTTTCATTGTCCGAGAACATCATGCCATGGCCTGAGGATCTCTTTCAACCTATGCATATAATAATTCAAAGGCCTTATGGTTCGGAGGCACCATTCATGGTCCAACGGGAATTTGCATCATGTTTAAATTACGCACAATATATGCTTGTATTATTTATTTGCAGGTAATCCGGTGAGCAAACTGCAATACCGGCAGGAGCGGTTCCGCTCCAGTTCTTCTAACCACCCCGTAAGCCTCTTATTCAATCACTCCCAATGTTGCGTCCGTTCTTGTAAGAAACTTCATCGGTATACTTCACCGATAACTCCTGAACTACATATGCCTGATTCCTGTAAAACCAAGGATATGTAGGTAACTCAAAAACCAGTGTGCGGCCGGAATCTCTCCAAACCATTTTACTCGGTCAAAATTGGTCATCATATCTTTACCTGACAACTCTTTCATCCTTCCCGGATAAAGAGGGGCAGCTGTTGATACCCAATTTTCCCTCAAATTATCTTTAATTTGCATATATACCTTCAAAAATCAGACTTTCATAGCAATGCTATTTTTCTATAATTTTTCCATATTTTTATTAATTTATTTTTAATTTATCCAGTATTTTATTTCTAATAATCAATTACAAAATCGCATTACAAATGATTTCAAAAGCAATTCTTGATTTAATGTATTATTTCTGGTCCTATTAAGACCAAATCATTTCACAATTAGCCAAATTGACACTCTTTGACTATAATTGCAATAACTTTGAAATTGTAGCCTAATAATATGTTTTATACTATTTTAATCCAATAATTAGTCGTTTGTATTTTTTAATACTTATTAATCATTGTAATTTAATTTACTAAGCATCAATTTCATTTTTTACAATTATCAGCTATTTTATAAATTATTTTAGTTAATTTTAATTGGGTATTTAATAGTTAGCCACTCTCTATTTAAATTCTACCCTAAATCCAACTGGACCCCTAACCTAATTAACTAACCCAATAACCAGCCCAAACCTAAAATCCTACACGACCCAAGCACCCATTCAATCTGAACTGTTGATTAATTCAAATCAACGGTCCAGATTCCCCATTTCTAAATTAAGACCTAAAGACTACCCTGCCCCTCATTTCTCATTTCCCCCCTCTCATTTCACTCAGCTGTCTCTCTGTGTTCTATCATCTCTCACTCTCTAGACGCTCCACCTACTGACCTCCCTTCTCCGGCCACCTCTTTGCCGGAAACCATGGAGGTCTCACCTCATACCAGCCTTATGGCTCCCCCATTTCGCACTTGTGTCATCGTTCAAGGCTCCCAAGTGAACCAGAGGCGGTTCACTCACCTCCATGATCTCATGTCATTTTTCCGGCCCCCCATGACCATTCGAGTAAGATCTTTACACCTTCCGGTTAAAACCGGTAAGTCTTTGAGTTTTCTTCTTCCTCTTTTTTGGGTTCTCCTAGAAAGCCTAACTTTGAACCTTCTGATATTTCTAGATCTGTAACAGATCTATGTGTATTTCGAGGTTCTTACATGTTTTCTTCAAAAAATCTCCTTGTTTTCAAACGATTTCTTTACTGTCTAAAAACTAGGGTTTTCTTAAGAACGATTCTTCTTCTGATTTTAAGAGTTTTCTACTATGTTTGAACGATTCTCTTATTCTTTCTTTCTACTTGACTTGTTATGCTAGAAGCCCTAATTCTTAGGTTGTCTCTGACAACAGGTTCGATTAATCCGTATTTGTATATGTTCCCCATGAATATCCGGTGCTTTCATGCATGTTCTATGTATTCTTATGCTCCTTGCTCTAATTTGTTGCTTAGGGTTCTGATTCTCTGTTGTTCTTCTAACTATTTGGTTAGGGTTTCCCTAATATTGTTCAATATGTGCTAATTATCGTCTACTAAGTCTGATTAGTTATTTTTGACTGTTTACATAAGATTCTTTTCTGATTTTGTGTATCTCCCTCCAAACTGTCATATTTATGTGACTTTGTGTATTTTCCTTGTAATTCCGTACTAATTCTCGAATCGTTTCCTCATTTGTGAGAGGCTTTCCTTAATTAGGACTGATTCCCTGTGATTTTAGTCCCATCCGCGATTCCTGTGATTGATTTGTTAAAATTAAAAGGTATCCAACCTTATTTATGTGTTTCAACTTGATGTCAAATAATCAGTATATATTATCCTTATGTGAAATTATGTATTTAGCCTTTATTACATGCTACATGCCTTACTACTCTTATTTAGATCATGATTGATTCTTTCCTTATGTGACACCAAGTATGACCGTTTGAACTAGGACTCCCTAATTAAAGGGAGTCCAGGTATGTGATTGATTCTAATTGAATATTGATTGATTAATCAGTACTTGTTACCTTATTTTCTACTCGTTTTGAAAAGCTATAAATACTTTACTCTTTCTTTAGCATGACACAGTTCAAGCTCTCCCTCTCACACACAAACATACTCTGTTCTGAACTTTTCTTTCTCTCTTGTTGTTTGCTTGCTAATCAGTCGGCTAAAAGCCAAGACTGAGTAACCCTATTACTCTACTTGCTCTACTGTGCCACTGTTCTATTTGCATTACGGCTCTATTGGTCTATATTGTTCTATACATTGCTGCTCTCCTTCTCTGCACACTACTGCTCCTTTACTTTGCACTTACTTCATCATCTAACTGGTATGTTCTCAGTTTAATTTTAAGGTTTCCAAAACAACATGATTCAGTCTATATTACAGTTCCTTTTATTCCTATTATGTGTCTACTTATGGTTTTATTGGTTACCCTGCAACTAGCATGCCTATTTATTAAACTATCTATATGGTTACTCTCTAGTTCAGCATGTCTATTACTTTCTATATGTCCCATTAAAACTTCTGCCCTATCCCCTGACCCCAGTACATGATAAGCATGTAGTTCTGAACATAGTGTGTACTCTAACACCCCTCAACCTGATGCTATTTGGATCCTTATATGAATCCTTGTAAAGGACTATGCTATGACAGTTTAAGTCTTGTAATACTTTTCTGAGGCCTACTTGTATGCAAGCCTATTCCTATGTGCTTCATACTTGTCCCC
The DNA here is from genome assembly GCA_005239505.1 of Nicotiana paniculata. Classification (NCBI taxonomy): domain Eukaryota; kingdom Viridiplantae; phylum Streptophyta; class Magnoliopsida; order Solanales; family Solanaceae; genus Nicotiana; species Nicotiana paniculata. The sequence goes on from ML301750.1 coordinate 22,941, forward strand.
AATCCCTCATCTCCCTTCTTGTGGTTGCTGAACTTGTCTTAATCCCTGTTTATTGTTCTGTGTGTGCTGTTTGAGTATGTTGGTTGTGCTACTGCCTTACCCTTTTCAAGCTAATTTTCATTAAACCTCTCTCTTTCTCAAAACTCTCTTAAAATTGTTCTTACTCACTATGAGCACTTCCACTATACTCTTAGACATTAGGTTCTGCCCCTTTTGTGTGAGCATTGCCTTGGGACCCTTGAGCTCCCTCTGAACTTGGACACACAAGAGTTGGCCTTTCCACACTGTACTTACTCCAATTTGGTTATGACTCTATGTGTGAGCACTTCCCGGGATCCCTTGAGATCCCTAGGGAGCTTTGACACTCCTGGATCATATGAAGGGTTGTGAACCAATGGCATTTGAGGATCTGGAAACTTGGGCCTACAATGGAAGGCTCCCTATAGTTAACTTCTTCTTTTCCTTATCTAATTCATATTCAGAGGTATGTAATAATTTGTAGAAATGATTTTGGGGTTGGATAGTGGAAATGGGTGGGGATATGCATGTTATATTATAAGTATGGGTAGATATCATATTTTTCTAGGTTTATTTTTTTTATATGCGCACTAGTAACCATGTCTAGGAATCAAGTATGCCATGCATTTAGATACCATGTCACTTAGGTTCATACATCTGCTTTTCTTTCAGCATGTCATCACTCCTTGCCTTCACTTAGAAATCCTGTTCATAGGATCAATAATAACAACAAAAACTGTTACCATTTGATTATGTCCATGCATTCTAAAAAAATGTAGTCTAGATCATGCCTTAGAACAAATGTGTTAACAAATATGCAATCATGCTATACACATAGAGATCCTGTTCTAGGTAAACAACGATTAAAATCTGTCACATGTGTTATTCCTGAAACTGTGCATAATGCTGTGATTCTATGTGCATTTAGAGATCCTGTTTTAGCAACTCCATATGCATCATAACTGCTATGCGCCTAGGCAAGCCTTAAGTAATCAGCCATAAAGAAACAAAACCAGAACTGTCCTTTGTGATTAGTGTTCAACTGTCAGCATGTTTAAAACCAGTAGGCAAGCCTAATTAAGACTTCCTCTCTGAGTTATGCAATAAATCTGTCTTTGTGTTATCACTCAGATACCATGCTTAGGATCTGAACCTGAATCTGGACCTTAAATGTGTATGAGTCATGTTGTTTATGTGTACTATGTGTAGAGGTATACTTGATCCCCTTAATTGCTTTCCACGTTCTTCCCTTATGTGCAGTCCTACCTGTTTTATTATCTGTCGCCCTAGAATTTTTACCTTTAAAACCTGAGGGTCTGCCTAGCACCTCCCTTTAGGATAGGAGTTCTAATTTCCTCCGGGACTGATAGGAAGGGACGGGTAACAGCATGCAATAGAGGTCGAGACCAATACTCGATTTAGTTACTTTCACGGGGTGGAAAAGGGTAGAATATGGATAAGATGACCGATGCGCTAATACCACGTGTAGCCCCTCTTAGAGGAGTGATTACCGGGTATTGCATTGATGTGATCCATATTATTATAAACCTAGGATACCCTTTATATTCTTAGATCGTAATCCTTTCAAAATCTAACCTTCTTTACTATTTTCAAACATCTGCATGCTTAAGACTTAAATCCNTTTGTTTGCTAAGCCGTACAAATTTACAAAAGATGTTTGGCCGGGAACCACACTTGTGGATCCTGAGGGGTGCCTAACACCTTCCCCTTAGGATAATTTCAAGTCCTTACCCTATCCCTGGTTAATATGTAGTTATAAATGAACCCCTTTGGTGTCCTAACGCACCTTTAAAAATCGTTAGGTGGCGACTCTCAAAAACACAAACCCTTTTCCCAAAAGGAAAGAGTTGTCTCAACCGAATGTCATAAACCCGATATCCGCGAGGAAAGAGGGGGCGCGACAATTTGCTGATTGTCGGTTCCATGCTGATACGCGCCGAGATTTCCGCCGTAATTTCCGATTGATCGCGAATATTTTGGTCTTTTGTTGGTTATGTCAACAATGTTTCTTCGAGCTCGTTTAGGGCTAAGGTCGACTACGGGGTCACAGACTCAATGTTCTCGAAGGCAGGTGTTCTGACCCCGGATTCTAGCCCGATGTGACTTGGGGTTGATCTTTAGTTTTGTATTGCCATGTTCTGAGCCTGACCTTCCACGTTCTAGGTGAAATCGATCTCGATCGTGTACAGATATAGTCCGATTGGTAATTAGTTTTTGGTTGGCACTTGGCATTTCGTTAGCTAATTCTTCCAAAAATATCATTTGCAGTCTATTGATAATAATTCTTGTCTAATTTGCCAACTGATTGTCTTTCTAGTGAAATAAAATAATAAAATAAAATGGGGAAAATGACATCGTATAATAGCTCTCAAAATAATAGCCAAAAAAATCTATATCTTTTGTATATATATATATACATATTTTGTATGTTATATACAAATTTTATACACTTTTTCGGCTACCGAATATAAATAGTTTCTGACGCATGCTAACAGTGAAAAAAGCCCAATAAAATGATACCTTTCAAGCCCGTACGATTTTTTCGAAAGACCTCATACCATTAAGAGATTTATACACTTATATGTAATATCTCAATCTTCTTAATTGTGAGAATTTGTTCGCGCACTCAACAATCTCCTCCTAGAACTAATTAGTCCCACGTGGCTCACACCAGGATCCACAAATCTCCCCCTCGAACTAAGTTTCACATGGCTCATTATCACGATTGATGGGTTAATGTGCGTCACTCACATTGTTAGAGTATTTATGGCAAATGAAATTCGCCGACTAGTGTGTGATGTGTTTTAGCACGTAAGAGGAAGTAAGTCAAGCCCACGCCATATATCACTTTGTCATATTTGTTTTTTCGAATTTGGGCTCTGATATCAAATATAGGACTAAATAAACTCAAAGATATTTTTAATATGGCGTGATATTATTCGCTGTGAGTTAAACATTCACGATTTTCCCAAATAACCTCACATTATATTGAATGATAAAGTGGCATAAAGCATGACTGATATAATTGCAAGCAGACATCACTAATGGATTTGGGTAAGGTGGCAAGAGCAAGACACAAATCAACTAATTGCATGTGCTTGAATGTCTTGATGCTTTACTTTTGCATATTTACACTATTACAGGCTGAGCTGATGGCTAGTTCTCTTGAGGAATCTTGATTTGAGACAACTATAAATCAATTGGATAAAAGAACTCAATTTTGAAGTCAATTTTTGTTAATGTTTCGGTTCATTCAATTTGGAATTCTTTGGGAATGTATTTACCACTTTTTATGGGATTGTCATGTGATCAGCCATGTGAACGTTATTTAAAGCCACACATGCGTTTCTTGTTACAGTTTTTCACATAATCGCATAAGAGAGCTTCGTCTCGGGATGGATCATCGCAGCTTTTTTCTTTTGGTTGTTGTTTGCTCATGTATAGCTGTTTCGTTTTAGAATACTGCACCTTGGATCTTGATCTTGTTTTCTTTTCTTTTTTTAGGTGATATATATAGTGATGAGTTTAAGTCTATTTATATTGTCAGACCACTTATAACATATTATAAATGAATTTTTATGATAAATATTAACCAGTAAACTAGTAAACAGATTTAACTAATTTGTTAACGTAAATTGAATTACTAAATTGAATTACATCGATACTATGTAAATACTTTCATTTACATTAGCAGTGTATATAACTTGACGCACAACAAGCGAAGCCCGAAAAGTGAACTTTAATGCAAGTATGCGACCATGATATAGTTCTCGAAACCCTACATATTCCATGACAAACATTTGGAACGTCCAAATTGACCTTCTTTTTTATTTTTTGCGAAAATAAACTGATCTAAACTCTGGAGATACGAAGATTAACATCTCCAGCTTAATTACATAAATTCGTTATCCTTAATTCCTTGTGCACGCATATATCTGATTAGATCAAAAAAATAAATTGCGATGGGAAATAGAAAATCAAACGACATATATAAATAGAAAATAAAAGACAGGTACGGAGAACTGTAAATTGAAAGTATGGATCTATTATTCATTGTTTCCAAAGGTTTATCTTTTGACAACTTCAATTAACTTACCAGGCGTGTTTCTGAACAGAGTCAGATTTAGGATTTGAAGATAGCGAGTGTCATATTTTCTTTAATATACGGCGTAACGATAAAGTTGTTGTCATGTGACCAGGAAGTTACGAGCTCGAGCCATTGAAACAGCCTCATACAAAAATGCAAGGTACGACTACGTACAATAAACCCTTGTGGTTCGACCCTTCTCGGGACCCGCGCATAGCGGGAGCTTAGTGCACCGATTTGCCCTTTTTACACTTTTCACTAACTATAAAGTTTTAATGTGAATATATATATATATAACAATATTTTCGGAAAATCAACACAATCTTATAAAAAGCAAATTAAGACAAGTAAAAATTAGCAATCTTCCTTCAATAAAGGAATCACATATTTTCTATTAAATAATTTTGCATAAGTGAAAGCGTAGTTTCAATAGGAGAATCACACCAATACTATAAGAGCATAAGAATAATCTTGTAAACTTCTTATTAACATAAGTGATAGAATATTGAATTAAGAGCCGTAACTTTTATGTATGGTACTTTGATAATTTGAAGTTTCTTTTTATGTACTCCTTCTAAGAACATTGACAAACAAAGAAAAGGAGAAAAGATTGGAAAAAGAAAAACGAAAAAGTGAAAAAGATAGAAAAACAAAGGAAGCAGAAAAGACAAAGACAAAAGGAAAAAAAGAAAAGAAAAGAAAAGAGAAATTAAGCAAACGAAAAATTGACTTCTTCATTAGAATCAGGCTCGAACCTAAGCATAAACATGAGAATAGCCTTAAGAAACTAATTACCAACAAGGCACCTTCCTCTGGTTTGATATAATGGGTGACAACGTATACATTTAACTATATTCTAAAATATTTCAACATATATCTTAAAAAGGTTTGCCATACTTATGGGTGGCATAGCACCCCCATCTCTAATTAATCTAGCTAGCTAAGATATTTATATTTTGGCAGGGTACATAAGCTTCTTCCATTGACATGCACTGGCCAAGGATTTGTATTTTGGTTGAGGGCCGGTACTGAGAGCATGTTTTGAAAACCACCTTGTAATTAGATTGAAATTTTTTCGCGGCGTGGCCCCGTGCTACGGTTTTGACTTTGTTGAGATTAAGATTGTATTGTATTTAATTTGTAGCCACATTTGTTAAGAAGGCTATTATTGCAATCAGTCGGTTAAGTTGTTAGTAGTTAGTTAGTGACAGTTAGATGGTAGCTTAGTTAGACGTTACACCTGTACAACAACTTGTATAGGTAGGGGTAGTATCATTTTTCTTTCTCAATTACTGAAGATCATTTTCTCAATTCAGTCCAAATTCTCTCTTCTCGAAGTTTCTTCATTCCCTCCGAGCTCCATGAATCTCAGCCATGGCAGCTGAGTTTCAACTTAAAATCTTTCGCTAATTGTTAATTTTGTCATGTTATGAGAGCGTAGGCTTCATCTATTGAGGTAACTCACGATTGTTTACTTCATTTTCACCCTCAAACTCTACGATTTCAGATTTAGGATTGAGGATTGAGTATTTAGGTCTTCTTTGCGATCGTAATTCAATTTTTGAGTTTTCTTCAAAGTTGTGTTCTATTGTAAATTCGTCTCAAATCATCAACTTATAGTAATTCAGTCCGTATTTCTCTTAGAATCGTGTGTTTTCCATGTTGTCTCTACTACTTTCCTCTTTTTTTTCAATTCACGATTCGATTATTTGTTTTGTGATTCATAATTTGAGCAATCCTAGAGATAAGGAAAGTAATGTGGACAATGATGCCTTCGACACCACCAGTCCAATGTAGATGCATCCATCAGCAAGTTCTAGCTCAGTGTTGGTGCATGTAGCTTTTGATTGTACAGGATACAGATCTTGGAGGAGAGGTGTGCTTAGAAACCTCTCAGTGAAGAATAAGGTTAGCTTCATCATAGAAAAATGTCAAAAAACAGCAATTGGATATGCTACTTTTGATCAATGGGAATGATGTGATGATATGGTGACTTCGTGGATCCTAAACTCTCTTTCAAGGGATCTAGAGGATAGTCTACAATATGTGAATGATGCCAAAGAGTTATGGAAGGAATCAGAGGACTAGTATGATCAAACGAATGGTGAGAAGCTATATCAACCTCAAAAGAAATTAATGACTTGAGTCAGGGAACTCTGGACATCACGGGATACTCCACGAAAATGAAGAAGTTGTTGGAAGAACTGAATACATTGAATGCACATGCACAATGTAGTTGTCAGTGCATTTGTGGAGCTAAAGCTAATATGCATAAGGCCGAGCAAGATAGAAGACTAATATAGTTCTTAATGGGGATGAATTATACACAGTGGTGAGAGGAAGTATATTGATGATGAATCCTCTGTGTAGCATTGCACAAGCCTTCTCTATTCTCATACAAGAATAAAAGCAAAGGGAAGTCAAACCACATAATCAACAACTTATGATTGAATCTACATCCTTAAATGTAAATGGTCCAGGGAACAACAATTTTAGAACAAACTACAACCAACACATGAACACTCCTGGAAACATAATTTAAGGGGTTCACGCATTTTGTTCATCGCGAACACGTGAGGTCGTTAGCGATCGCGTAAGTGAGAGGGTCAGAACATCGCGTTCGCGTGGAGGATTTCGCGTTCGCATAGGGTTAATTTGTGGGGTAGCATAGTTTTGCTTCGCGATCGCGAGGTACGTTCCACGATCGCGACGAAGGCATATCTGGGCAGAATAAGAGATTCAAAAACGAGGGTTTTCAGTTCATAACACAAAATTGAATTGGGAGCTCGGTGTAAGGCGATTTTTGGAGAGATTATTGCGTGGGTGTTTGGGTACAATGATTCCTATCTAGTTTTGGTTAATTTCTGTGATTATGCCTTTGATTCCATCATCTAATTTGTGATTTGGGGTGGAAAATTGGGAAAAATGAAGAAAAGTTCTTAGGCTAGATTTTTGAGGTTTTGAATGGGAGTTTGATATCGTATTTGAGTAAATTTGGTATGGTTAGACTCGTGGTTGAATGGGCTTTCGGGTTTTGTGATTTATGTTGGATTTCGAGACGTGGGCCCGAGGGCCAGTTTTGAGCCGATTTTGAATTTTTAAGGGTACGAAACCCCATGTTATATGTATTGTGATTGGTTTGGAGGTGACTCACATGCTAGGTGACGGACGTGTGGACGTGCACCGTAGGAATTATGACTTGGTCCATTCCATGGAACTGCGAAGTCAAATAATTTGTTGATTAGCTATATGCTCTTCATGTGTTCTAGGAATTTAACTGCAAATCATGTTAGAAATAATGTTTAGGCTATATGTTGGTACTGTTGGGACCCTCAGAGGTTATGTACATGTTAATCTATCTGCTAAAATTGTTTTTGTTATAGTTAGTCTCAGTTTTAATTGTATATTGTATCTCAGTCTCTTCTTTTCTTGTTGATACATTATATCATTTATGTTTAGGCTGATTTTCTCTATTTCTGAGAGACTGGAGAGATTTATGACTGAGTGAGGCCGAGGGATCAATTGTGATATGTTGATACTATAGCACGTGAGTTGTCCGTGCAGATTCAGATATTTACCCCATAGCACGTGAGTTGTTTGTGCATCACGTGAGTTGTCCGTGCAGATCCAGATATTATTACTATAGCACGTGAGGTGTCCGTGTGGATTATAGTGTTTGGGTTGAAGGATCCCCTTCAGAGTCTGTACACACCCTCAGTGAGCGCAAATACCTATTGAGTACGAGTGATGTGTGCTGAGCGTCGAGTGCCGAGTACGGAGTGTTGAGCTATTGAGAAAGATTAAGTGATTGTTGCTCTGAGAAGGTGATTTTGATTTCCTTATTGATGCATTTAACTGCCATATATCACTGATTTGAAATTTCTGAGAGATATTACATCCAATTTTACTTGAACTTGACATGAACAAACTGATTTGACTTAAACTGCCGGATTTGAAAGCATGCCTACTTTCTTTTGTTGAGATTACTGAAATTGATCTATAATTGTGTAGCTCGTCACTATCTTCAGTTCCCTATTTAGTCTTGCTACTTACTAAGTTGGTTGTACTCGCGTTACACCCTGTACTTCGTGTGCAGATCCAGGTTTTTCTGAACACGGTAGGTGTTGATATTTCGCATAGCTGATCGTTGGAGACTCCGAGGTAGTTGCCCAGCGTTCGCGTAGACTGGTGATCGAGACTTTCATAGACAGTACTTTTCTAGACTGGTGATGTATAGATGCTCATGAGCTCCGTGACACCCCGATTTAGGAGTTTTCCGCATTTGTGTTTTGGGTTATACCCGGTTTATGAGAATTTTTGTCATTTAAAACTACTTTGACTCATTTTGTTAATTGTTGGGAAATATTTTGGAAATTTCGGCTTGCCTAGTACCACGTTAGGAACAATCACGACAGGTTAGAGTTTCGAGCCGTGACAATGAATAAATCCTTGTATGGGCTAAAGCAGGCCAGTAGGCAGTGGTAGATGATGTAGATGTAGATGATGTTCTTCAAACAGGGACAAACTTGGGATAAATTGAATCTTTGAAGACCTTACTACATGATACTTTTAGGATAAAGGACCTAAAGAGACTACATTACTTCTTAGGATCAGAATTACTATACAAACATGGAGTAATAATTACATAAAGAAATTTTACAACTGACCTGCTAAAAGAGTTTGAGTGTCTGCACGTCCATGTTCTCTCCCCTTGATCCTTCAACAAAGCTGAAAGCAGATGATGGCAATCTACTCACAGACCCTACTTGTAACGACCCGACCGGTCGTTTTGCGTTATTGGACCCCATTCCCCTAAATGAAACTTCCCATAGTGGCTTTTTATGATTTATGACTTGCGACTACTGGTGGTCCGGGATTCGGAGGTGTTTAGAGTGCTACAGGAACAATTGGTTCCTTAAGGTTGGCCTTTAAGGCCAAGTTTGACTTCGATCAATATTTTGGATAAACGACCTCGAAATCGAGTTTCGTTGGTTCCGGTATCTTCGTGTGATAATTTTGGACCTGGGCGTATGATCGGAATGGGTTTCTGATGACCCGGGAGTGTTTCGGCACCCAATATTGAAATATGAAGTTCCTTAAGTTCCTATTGTAGTTTTGGATGTGTTTTTGTGTTATCGATTTCCGAACAGAATTCCGAGGCCGGGAATAGTTCAGTTATGTCATTTATGACTTGCTTGAAAAATTTGGTGTCATTCCGAGTAGTATAGGTCGGTTCGGCGCATTGTTAGCGAAGTCTAGAAAACTTAAAGTTCCTAAGTTTGGTTCTTGGGGTTTTGAGGTGTGATTTTGAGTTTTAGCATTGTTTTGTGTGTTCCGAAGGCTCGAGCGAGTCCGTATTATGATTTGGGACTTGTTGGTATATTTGGACAGGGGCTCGGGTAGGCCTAGGTGCCTCCCGAACACCACACGAGGCCAAAAACCAACTGAAATAGCTGCTGGTGCACCTGTTCTGGTGTGACCGCAGGTGTGGTCGATCAGTCGCAGGTGCGGGAACGCTCCTGCTGTCCCAGTCTCGCAGGTGCGACCCCCAGTGGTCTGGCCAATTCTCGCAGGTGCGGACAAATTTCTGCAGGTGCGGTCTCTATTACGCGGGTGCGGGCCCAGGCTCCCCATTCCATTTCCGCAGGTGCGAGATCGCAGGTGCGGTCCTCAAGCCGCATGTGCGAAAGCACTGTTCAGACAGTGTGTTTCTATACACGGGTTTAATTCATTATTTCTCATCTTCTTCTTCTTCCTTGGGGCGATTTCCACCATTTTTTGGGGGAAATCGGCCTGGTTATTGAAGGTAAGTAAAATCTCTAATATTATCTTCATGCATGGATTACTAGCTTAGTTAACTACCTAAATTAGTGAAAAATCAAGAATTGGGTACTAACTTATAGCTTTCGATAATTTGAGAATTTACCCGTGAATTTGCTATGAAATCAAGTAAAAATCGTATATTAATGATCCTTAGGCTTTGGGAGAGTGTTTCCTTCGAGAATTATTGGAATCCGAGCGTGCGGGCCCGGGGTTGGATTTTGGGAATTCTTCAAGAATGTTGAATTATTGAATAAATAGGATAATTGTCCTACTTTGAGCATGCATTGATATCATTGTACCATATTTGGCTAGTTGCGAGTCCTCGGGTGTAGAGTTCGGAGTTCGAGCCCATCCTTGGTCCGAGGGGTAGATTCGACACGAGGTGAGTCTCCTTTCTAACTTTGTAAGAGGGAATTGTCCCCATAGGTGTTACATATGTTGTGTGTAATTGTTTTGGGGGCTACGTGCGTACAAAGTGATGAGAGTCCGTCCGTGGCGACTATCATGCTATGTCGGGTAGTTTTAGGGCTCACACGCATGTCTTTATGTGCCTTATATGTACCTTTGGGTGTTCTTTGAGCTGCCTATTGCTTGTAAATTGATATGGAAATGTGGAAAATTGCACTTGAACTCCCCGTTGATTAATCCCTGTTACAGGTATATCCCCAACTGACTTACTGATATTTCGGTATATATATATATGTACATATGAGAGTCAGCACTCGAATCGCAGGTATGATTCGCGATCGAGGGAAGCTTTATGATAAATCGGTATAAGTGTGTCAGCACTCGAACCACATGTATGATGCGTGGTCGAGGGAAGCTTTATGGTAATTGTATATAAGTGTGTCAGCACTCGAATGCAGGTATGATTCGCGATCAAGGGGAGCTTTATGGAAATTGTACATAAATGTGTCAGCACCCGAGTCACAGGTATGATTCGCGAGCAGGGGAAGCTTTACGTCTATTCAGTGTCTAGATATTTCCTTATGACTCCGGCCAGTTGTCTTACCCTTGTGTACGCTTGGCTATTTGCTACTGTTTCCATTGTTATTGACTTGACATATATTTGGGGGAAAAAGGAAAGTGTACATTGTTGCTTATTTTCAGTAGTTTCCTGGATTTCTGTATTTGATAGGTATTTGCTGCTTACTTCTCACATGTCTACTTCATTCCGTTATATCCTGTTTTGCATTATTACTGTTGGACCTTAGTGAGTGTCATGTCGACCTCTCGTCACTACCTCTTCGAGGTTAGGCGGGATACTCACTGGGTACATATATATTTATGTACTCATGCTGCACTTCTGTACTTAATTGTACAGGTTCTGAGGCTGGTGCTTCTGGTTACCCGACCGGAGCTTAACGTATATTCTGGACCTTGGAGATTCTCAGTAGTGTTATGGAGTTATATTTTGTTCATTTCTGTCTACTTCTCTCAGACAGCAGTACATTTGGTATAATCTTTTGTATATTCTACTAGTTCGCCAGTTGACTTGTGACACTAGTTCCTGGCACGCACATAGTAGACTCTTTCTTTTGGGACTGTATATATTGGATCATGATCATTTTGGTTGTATTTACTTAAGTTGGTTAATGTTTTCGTTTTTATTTAAATGATCTAAGCTTAAAACCTTGGGAATATGTGGGGTTAGTATGTTAAATAAGGAAAATCTCACTAGTAAATAATTGTTGGCTTGCCTGACTCCGCGGTTGGGCGCCATCACGACCTGTATTGGATTTTGGGTCGTGACAACATGGTATCAGAGCACTAGGTTCACGTAAGTCTCACGAGTCACGAGCAAACCCAGTAGATCTTGCGGATCGGTACGGAGACGTCTGTACTTATCTTAAGGAGGCTACAGGGTGTTAGTAAACCACTCTTTGTTATTATTCTATCATGCAGTCGATGATTTATTAAATTCATTCTCCTATTCTCTCACAAATGGTGAGGACGCGCGCATCTGATGTTCCAGACCCGGGAAGGGCCGCTACCTCCGCTGGCAGAGGCCGGGGGAGGGCGCCAACCCGTGGTAGGGGATGAGGGCGTCCCAGAGCTATTCCGGTCCCGCCACCAGAGGACCCTATTATAGAGGAACAGGATGAGGTGCCCCCAGCAGATCCTGCACCAGTAGACTTTATGACTGCGCAAGGCTTCCAGGCAGTCATGGGCCGTATGATGAGATTTATGGACATTATGTCCCAGGCTGGTTTATTTCCAGCAGATACTGCCACTTCTAGGCGGGAGGGGGAGCCCAGATCCATACTGCCCAGGCCACAGGACTGGCAGCTGCATCACATCATACCCCGGGTACACTGCCCATGGGTGGTACCCAGCCTGTAGTAGCAGTTTCGGAGCCTAGACCAGCTGCGGATGGCAATCAGCAGAAGATGTTAGACATATGGACTCGATTGCGCCCTCCAGTCTTCGGGGGTGAGCGAGGTGAGGATGCCTAGGACTTAAATTTATAGGTTCAAGGATAGACTGCACAACATGGGGATCCTAGCGTCCCATGGAGTGGATTTCACCACTTTCCAGTTATAGGGAAAAACTCGCAGGTGGTGGTAGTCTTATGTTCTCAGCAGGCCAACAGATTCTCCTACTATGACTTGGGAGTAGTTCACACAGATGTTCCTGGACAGATATATTCCACCCTCTGAGAGGGAAGAGTTGCGGGGTAAGTTGGAGCGGTTAGAGCAGGGGCAGATGTCCGTGACAGATTCTGAGGCTAGATTTTCAGAGTTGTCACGCCATGCACTTATGATATTACCCACCAACACTAAGAGAGTGCGGAGGTTTGTAGAAGGGTTGCATCCAGGTATTAGATCAACTATGGCTCGAGAGGTGGAGATGGGTACTCCTTATCAGCTCGTAGTGGAGATTGCTCGCAGGATCGAGGGTTATCGGTTGAGGAGCAGGGAGCAGGTTCAGCAGGATAAGAGGGCTAGGTTCTCAGGAGATTTCAAGGATGCCCCAGCTAGGAGCATAGGTCGCTTTGGGGGTGGTCACCAGCAGGCCTTCTTGTTCATCACCTCCACCACCTCCCTGAGGTGTCCCAGTTAGGCTCTAGTTCAGTGCCATACCAGAGCGCTCCTACCGTCCTCCAGCTATTCAGAGTTCTCCTAGTGGTTACTCCAGTCGCCAAAGATCCTCCAGTTCCTATTTCAGTGTTATGCCTGAGGGTTCACATCGCTCTCCGGCCATTCGGGATTCTTCTTCTTCGGGACAGCAGGATATGTCACTTGTGAGATGTTACGAGTGCGAGGATCTGGGCCATGCAAGGAGGGCTTGTCCCAGGTTTCGGGGCAAGACAATGCAGCAGGGTTATCAACCTATGAGTTCATCACCAGCAGTCCGGCCACCTAGAGGTGGAGGACAGGTCGGCAGGGGTCGTCCTAGAGGTGGAGGCCAGTCAGGGGGAGGTCAGGCAGCTCCTGTTCTCTCTGGTGGAGCGCAATCTTCCGGTACTCCGGCCAGATTCTATGTTATTCCGGCCACATCAGATGTAGTGGCCTCAGACACCGTGATCACAGGTATTATCTCAGTAAGTGGTAGAGAGGCTTCGGTATTGTTTGATCCAGGATCCACTTATTTATATGTTTCATCCCTATTTTCTCATTTTCTGGGTGTTTCTCGTGAGTCCTTGGGATCTCCTATATATGTGTCCACTTCTGTGGGCGATTCTGTGGTGGTAGACCGGGTGTATCGGTCTTGTGTGATCACCTTCTGTGGGTTCAAGACCAGAGCCGACCTTTTATTGCTCGACATGGTTGATTTTGAGGTTATTCTAGGCATGGATTGGCTATCTCCTTATCATGTCGTGCTTGATTGCCATGCCAAGACAGTTACTTTAGCCATGCCCGAGTCGCCTAGGCTGGAGTGGAGGGGTTCTTCAGTTAGTGCAGCCAGCCGGGTTATTTCATTCTTGAAGGCTCGACATATGGTCGAGAAGGGTTGTCTAGTGTATTTTGCTTACGTGCAGGACACCACCGCCAAGTCTCCGACGATTGATTCAGTGCATGTGGTTCGAGAGTTTGCGGATGTTTTTCCTTCGGATCTGTCGGGCATGCCTCCGGACCGTGATATTGATTTCTGCATTGATTTAGCTCCAGACACCCAGCCTATATCTATTCCTCTGTACTGTATGGCTCCGAAAGAGTTGAAGTAGCAGCTTGAGGAGTTTTTAGTTAAGGGGTTCATCAGACCGAGTGTATCACCGTGGGGTGCTCCCGTTATATTTGTTAAAAAGAAGGATGGGTCTATGCGGATGTGTATTGATTACCGCCAGTTGAACAAGGTTACCATTAAGAACAAGTATCCCTTGTCGTGCATCGATGATTTGTTTGACCAGTTGTAGGGTGCTCGTGTGTTTTCTAAGATTGATTTGAGATCGGGGTATCATCAGTTGAGGATTCGGGCTTCAGATGTTTCGAAGACTGTTTTTTGTACGAGATATGGCCATTATGAGTTTCTGGTGATGTCCTTTGGCTTGACTAATGCCCCAACAACATTCATGGACTTGATGAATAGGGTGTTCAGGCCGTATATTGATTACTTTGTCATTGTCTTTATTGATGACATTTTGATTTACTCACGTAGCCTGGGGGAGCACGAGCAACATTTGAGAGTTGTGCTCCAAACCTTGCGAGAACAGAAGCTATATGCTAAGTTCTCCAAGTGTGAGTTTTGGTTGGATTCCTTGGCATTTTTGGGGAATGTGGTATCCGGAGAGGGTATTAAGGTTGATCCTCAGAAGATCGAGGCAGTTCAGAGTTGGTCGCGTCCTACTTCAGCTACAGAGATCAGGAGTTTTTTGGGCCTAGCGGGCTATTATCGCCGATTTGTGAAGGGTTTCTCTTCTATTTCAGGTCCATTGACTAGATTGACTCAGAAGAATGCCCCGTTTCAATGGTCTGACGAGTCTGAGGTGAGTTTCAGAAGCTCAAGACAACATTGACCTCAGCGCCAGTTCTAGTATTGCCTTCCGGTTCTGGGATGTACACAGTATATTGCGACGCTTCACGTCTTGGCTTGGGGTGTGTGTTGATGCAGGAGGGGAGAGTTATTGCTTATGCTTCACACCAGCTGACGGTTCATGAGAAGAATTACCCGGTGCACGATTTGGAGTTGGCGGTGATTGTTCACGCTCTTAAGATTTGGAGGCACTACTTGTATGGAGTGTCCTGTGAGGTTTATACAGACCACCGTAGCTTGAAGCACTTGTTCAAGCAGAAGGATCTTAATTTGAGGCAGTGCAGATGGCTTGAGTTGTTGAAAGATTATGATATCACCATTCTTTATCACTCGGGCAAGGCAAATGTGGTAGCAGATGCTTTGAGCAGGAAGGCGGAGAGTATGGGTAGCTTGGCTTATATTGCAGCAGAAGAGAGACCTCTAGCCTTGGAAATTCAGTACTTGGCCAATCGCCTAGTGAGGTTAGACCTTTCAGAGCCTCGTTGAGTTTTAGCACATGTGGTCGCCCAGTCTTTATTATTGGGGGAGATTAAGGCCCGACAGTTCTATGATCCGTGCTTAGCAGAGCTTCGGGAGACAGTGGTTCAGGGTAGGGCCAAGGAGGCTACTATTGGCGAGGATGGTGTTCTGAGGCTTCAGGACCGCTTATGTGTTCCTAATGTTGATGTCCTGAGGGAGAGGATTCTAGAGGAGGCACACAGTTCTCGGTATTCTATTCATCCTGGTGCTACGAAGATGTATCNACATTGTGGAGTATGTGACTAGGTGTCTTAATTGCCAGCAGGTAAAGTATGAGCACCAGAGGCCAGGGGGCCTACTTCACCAGATACCCATTCCTGAGTGGAAATGGGAGCGCATCTCTATGGACTTCGTGGTTGGGTTGCCTCGGACTTTACGGAAGGTGGACGTGGTTTGGGTCATTGTGGATAGATTGACCAAATCGGCGCATTTCATTCCAGTAGTTACTACATATACTTCTGAGAGGTTGGCCCAGATCTACATTCGGGAGATAGTCCGGTTGCATGGTCTGCCGATATCCATTGTATCAGATCGAGGTCCTCAGTTCACCTCGCACTTCTGGAGAGCATTGCATAGTGAGATGGGCACCCGGATAGACCTCAACACAGCATTTCACCCTCAGACTGATGTTCAGTCGGAGCGTACAATTCAGATATTGGAGGACATGCTCAGGGCATGTGTGGTTGACTTCGGAGGTCAGTGGGACCAGTTCTTGCCTTTGAATTTGTTATAAACATGATGTTTCAGATTTAACACAAATATAACTGATATATAAAGAATAACTTTTCATATTTATAACAAATTCAATTTAATAAACTGCTTGAAAACCCATTTAAACAACCTCAAAATGCCGAAAAACAGTATGATTCACTGCATAGCAGTGAGTTTTTCTTACTAGATCGTTTTCGATGAACCTACCAAGTTTCGGGTCAATTGGAGTTGTCAAATTCATGACCACCAGCCTGTATCCAACTCGGAGAATTGGATACATTAAGCACATATTAATGACTCAAATAAATACACCATTTTGTGAATCCTACTTATTAATCATAATTCTCAATCCATGAATAGACACAATTTCACATGTACAAATTTATTAAGATTTTCATGAGTTCAAATAAACAAACCACTTTAGTTGTAACTATTTATTACTCCTAAAGTTCTCAATTTACAAGTGAAATTCATATAGCTCATAAAATTATTTTATGGCAGAATATGGTCCATAACTTAAGAGTTATATCAATAATGTGAAACTCATACGAAATACCGTCATATTTCACTTAATTACAACCTCCAATCAGAGAACAAAAATCTTCTTCGAAAATCCAAAACTAGTAATCACGTAGGGCATGAAAACATAAACTAAAATTTGAGAAATTTTTCTTTATGCACAAATATGCCAAACGCTACAATCATTAGTCATCCAGGATATCAAATAGAGGATTTCACTTTCTTACAAAATAATTATATCATCATGCAATATCAATTATACCTTGTAAGACCTAGTCAATAGAATCCTACACCTCTATTATTGAATTTAATACAACAACAATACGTCTATTTGCTAATAGCCAATGTGTAAACCTATTATATGAACATTATTTAATCATGGGTACCATGGGGATTCACCCCACCACCATTGAATTAAAAACGAATTAAAACTATTAAGGAATAATTTCCAGAAAATAGAAAAACACCCAAAACATGGTCCAAACGACCTCAAAACGCCAAAAAAACACCATGATTCACTGCGCAGTGAGTTTTTCTCACCACATCGTTTCGGATGGACCCACCAAATTTCAGATCAATCGGAGTCCGTCAAGTTCGCCGACCTCCGAAAATACCGGTTATTCGGTCAAAAACAGGTTTTGCGTTTTTCTAGGGTTTACCCCAAAAAAATTCAGATAATCTCAATCAAATATTAATAATAAAACAGATATCTCATGATTACAAGAGTACCCCAAAATTATTGCACAGTTAATTCACAAAACAACAGTGTAGTTTTTCAGAAAACCACATATACATGTAATTAAAAAACGCACATAAACACGTTATTCGTGTTTCATGAAAAACTTAGTTATCTAATCAGATGTGAGTGAGCTCTGATACCAATTGATGGATTATCAAAATCATATGTAACCTAGACAACTAACATAAACGGGGTTTCACGGATTACCTCTTGAAGCGTGAACATATCGATTTTTCGCGTGAGTCTTCAATTCCGTAACTTCTCAATGGAATCTTCGCCACCCGCACAATCGTAATCCTCGAACATTCCACGATCTTCTACTGTGTTACTCAAATAATACCCGGAAATAGCAATTTCGTGTGAGCGAAATTTCTAGGAAAATATGCTGAAATTTTCGGCCACCTATCTCTCTCTTTTCTAGGTGGAAAACCTTATGTATTTATAACACAATTTTAAGGGTTAAAATTCTTTTCCAAAACATGTTGGGTTTTTTTTTCCACCAGAAAAATGATTCCTTTATTTCCTATTATTTAGGCATAGTAGGGACCACAGAATTTAATTAACAAGGCTCCAATTATGGAATTAATTTCTTATTTTTGAAACTAATATCTACCATAATTAATTACGAATTATTCCACTAAAAATTCGCAATTGCACTCCTTATTCAATTTCGAAATTCATCCATTAAATCTTATTTAACTCCACATGTTAAAATTCAGATACTAATCAATTAAATTAAATTACTGACAATTTAATTTATTGATTATTTCCTTTAAACTTTCGCTTAACTTATTTCATGTGTCGGATACAAAATCCACCGGCCGGGTTTACACATGAAAACTTATAAGCTTTCATAAAGGTGTATAATCAATCTTTAAACCGAGACATGGATTCCATCAACTAACTATTACTTCGCCAATGTACATTATTATTATCCAATTTACCAGGCATATTGACCCGCAAAAGAATCTCGCCTTTTAATAAATCAAAACAATAATAATATACACAACTAATAATAATTATATCAAGATTAAGAGTATAAGTACATTTAATGGCTGGAGAGTTTATTTTATTAAGTCAGTATAAACTACTCATCTCTACTTGGTCCGTTCAATACATACAAAATGTACTAGCACAAGAAGTTGGAATTAAATCATTCCCATAATCAAGATAATTTATATTTAATCTTGTGCTACAATCATCCATGATGGTTTGTCCAATTCCCTCATTAGATTATGAACTCAAACTTTATACTTGTAAGAACCGATGATTTAATCTTCTGTGTATAAGCTAAACTCTATACACTAAATCATCTACTATATAAGTAAAGGACACAGACGAATATATGATCTATTTAAAACTTTATTAAAATTGAATAAAGAATTGTTTCATAATAAATACTATATCCAAACAAAACTCATGGTTAATAGTATATATCCCAACAATTAAACATGATAATCTAGTGGAATTCTTTATGTCATGACCCAAATTCCCCCAACCTTAAGGACCGTGATGGCGCCTAACACCACACTTGCTAGGCAAGCCAATGTTAGAGTTCGCTCAACTATTTCTGTTAATAAATCATTTAAATCGGTTAGAACACTTTTAAATTAAACTCGATCTAATGACTTTCAATAAATAATTTCAAATATAAAATAAATAAACAATAAATTAAGCGAGCCACGAACTAATTAAATAAATTTAGAACTACCTGTGTCTGGTGTCATAATTCACGAACTACTAAAGAATACTACAAATACTGGGCTGAAAGAAATAGTATAACTATTCTGAATATACTAAAATAATTTTATAAAAATAGGAGAAGACTCTTGGGATCTGCGAACGCCGACAGATATACCTCGTTTCTCCAAATGAATAGATAGTTGCTCTAAAAACCTCTACTGCTGGCTAGTACCTGGATCTGCACAAAAGAGTGCAGAGTGTAGTATCAGTACAACCGACCCCATGTACTGAGTAAGTGGCGAGCCTAACCTCGGAAGAAAATATATCTGAGACAATAATTGTAAAACAGGAAGGAAATCTAAACACATTCAAATACGGCAACAATAATAAAGTAATATAACCGCCTCGTTCAGGCCTCAGCTATAACCAATCCTCAATAATTTTCAAGTTTTCAAACTTTATCTTTGAATAAAAGTAGTGCTAAAATATGAAAATAGTAATGTAAAATAGAAAGTTTCAAATCTTTGTTTTTCAAGAAAACAAAACAGTAAAAAATAAACATTTAGCTTTTCAAATCTTTATTTTCTTTGAAAATCAGTAAAAATATAAATGTCCTCCCTTATCGCTCCTTGTTGCGCCGTGCAACCCGCTCCCACCTGTCCTCCCTTATTGCTCCTCCCTAAATATATCACTCTTATTGCTCCTTTTGCGGCGTGCAACCCGATCCCACATGTCCACCCTTATCACTCCTTGTTGCGGCATGCAACCCGCTCCCACCAGACATATCATATCAATTTATTCATAAAAAATTTCACAATTCAGGCCAACCCTTTCATAATACTGTTATTTCCATGATTTCCACGATTTCAAACAGAAAATCATATAGCTCGTAAGCTTTAACCAATATCATTTCACAATAAAATCAAACAGAATATAAGTAAACACCGTAACGCTGTCAATCCAGCTTAGTCTTTACATACTAAGATAAACTCAAGAGAACAACCAACATTTTTAACACACTTACAACAACAATTACGAAACAGTTAGACTGCATTTCTCACAACTTCCTCAATATTATCAAACGAAACTACCAGGAACGTAAATATATATATATATATAATTCGTAAAAATAATACCAAACCTCTAAACCGTTATACATATCACAAGGAAACCAACTCAACAACCAAAACTCTTTCCAAATAATCACAACAATATCTAACAACAGACCAACAAGGTCAAATAATCATAGAAGCAATAATGAACATATAACAATTAGGACAATAATCAATTAAGTTGGGA
>ML301751.1:4503-60815 GCA_005239505.1 Nicotiana paniculata
AATGAAGAACCAGAGGTTTAAGTGAGAGGAGGCAGCCAAATTTGGTATTTGGATAGTGGCTGCTCAAAGCATATGACAGGGAACATGGAACAGTTCCTTTCACTTGAAAGTCTCAAAGGAGGAAATGTCTCCTTTGGAAACGGAAAAAAAGGTGAAATTATTGGGGTTGGTAAGGTAGGTAAGGATGACACATGATCCATTGAACATGTGTATCTAATAGATGGCTTGAAATATAGCCTGATCAGTGTATCACAACTGTGTGGCAAAGGTAACCTGGTTGCTTTTACTTCCACAAAATATTTTGTGATTAACCTGCTTACTGACAAGATTGTTTTGCAGGGAAAAAGAATGAATAACATCTATGTCATAGACTTGTCCACACTATCTGAAAATGAACTCACTTGCCTAAGTGTGTTGGACAGTGATCCCCTCCTATGGCACAAACGACTTAGTCATGCGATTCTAACTCAACTTAACAAACTAGTCTCTAAGGACTTAGTGGTAGGACTTCCTAAAATTAATTTCAAGGAGGACAAAGTTTGTGAGGCATGTGCCGGGGGGAAGCAGGTAAGGTCCTCTTTCAAAAGTAAGAAAATAGTCAGTACCACCAGGACGTTGAAACTGATTCATATGGATCTATGTGGTCCTATGAGAACTCTGAGTAGAGGTGGTAAGAGATATGTTATGGTGCTAGTTGATGATTATTCAAGGTTCACTTGGACCTTATTCCTGGCATCTAAGATGAAGCATTTGATATGTTCACCTCATTTGTCAAGAAAACTCAAAATCAATTAGGACATCAACTAGCATCAATAAGATCTGACCATGGTACTAAATTTGAGAATGCTAAGTTTGCTGAGTTATGTGATGAACATGGTGTTAATCATAACTTTTATGCTCTTAGAACCCCACATCAAAATGGGGTTGTTGAAAGGAAAAACAGAATTCTTGAAGACATGGCAAGAACCATGCTTCTATCTAGCAAACTACCTCACAGCTTCTGGGCTGAAGCAATAAACACTGCTTGTTACATAATCAATAGATGCATGACCAGACCTCTGGTAGAGAAAACTCCCTATGAATTACTTAAAGGGAGAAAGCNGAAGAAAGTATACATGTTGTCTTTGATGAAACTAACATTCTTGCTGAGAGACAGGAACCTGAAGATGAGGAGCTTGGGCTGGTAAGAAGCATTGATCACATTGAATCAAGCATGAAAAGTGGAACAGGTGATGGACTAGGTTCAACTACCCCAAGCATCATGACAAGGGGAATTCAAAATATGCAACCTGGCCCTGATCCTGCTCCACAGCAACAAGACACCATGGAATCATCTAGGAATGAACAATTGGTACTTAAAACACACAGATATTAGAGTTCTAACCCTCTTGAGAATATCATAACAGATTTGGCATCCGGAATCAAAACAAGATCATCCTTGAAAAATCTGTGTGCGTTTGATGCCTTTCTATCCATGATCGAACCAAAGAACATTGGGGGAAGCCCTACAAGATGCTCACTGGTTAAATGCCATGCAAGAAGAGCTGAATCAGTTTGAAAGAAGTCAAGCATGGCACTTGACCCAGGCCTAGACGGATCAGTGATTGGCACCAAGTGGGTCTTCAGGAACAAGCTCGATGAGGATGTAACTGTTACAAGGAATAAGGCAAGATTAGTTGTTCAAGGGTATATTCAAGAAGAAGGAATTGACTATGATGAGACCTTTGCCCCTGTGGCAAGATATGAGGCAATCAGACTTCTTATAGCATTTGCTGCACACATGGAATTCACTCTTCATCAGATGGATGTTAAGAGTGCCTTTCTCAATGGCTATTTTAAGGAAGATGTATTTGTCAAGGAGCCTCCAGGTTTTGAAATCAAGGAGTCATCTGACCGCGTATACAAACTCGACAAGGCTCTATATGGTCTCAAACAAGCACCATGAGCATGGTATGAACGATTATCAAAATTCTTGCTAGAATATGGGTACAAACGAGGCAAAATTGGCAGTACCTTGTTCTTAAGGGAAAAGGGTAAGGATCTCCTGGTTGTGCAAATATATGTGGATGGTATTATATTTAGGGCGACTTCTGAAAAATTGAGCAAGGAATTTTCTATGCTAATGGGAAGTGAGTTTGAGATGAGTATGATGGGTGAGCTAAACTTTTTCTTAGGCTTGCAAATTAAGCAAAACCCAAATGGAACAATGATCCACCAACAAAAGTATGTGAAAGAATTGCTCAAGAAGTTTAAAATGGAAGACTCAAAAGAAATAGACACTCCCATAGCCACAGCTACAAAATTGGATGTGGATGAACCTGGTTCATCTGTTGATCAGAAGCTATACAGAGGGATGATTGGGTCTCTATTATATCTCACTGCCAGCATACCTGATATTGTGTTCAGCGTGGGATTGTGTGCTAGGTCAGGAAAATCCAAAGGAGTCCCACCTCACGGAAGTAAAGAGAATTTTGAGATATTTGAAAGGAACTACTGATTTGTGCCTTTGGTATCCTAAAGGTAGTAATTTCGACCTTGTAGGATATGCTGATGCTGATTATGCAGGATTCCTGGTTGACAGGAAAAGTACTTCAGGTATGGCTCACTTTCTGGGATCATGCCTTGTGTCTTGGGCTACCAAGAAACAAAATTCAGTAGCCCTATCTACTGGTGAGGCTGAATATGTGGTTGCAGCCTCATGCTGTGCCCAGTTGCTATGGATCAAGCAACAACTCATAGATTTTCGTATTGATGTGGGATGCATTCCTATTTTTTGTGATAACACTAGTGCAATTAGTATGACGAAGAACCCGGTTCATCACAAGAGGACTAAGCACATAGATGTTAGGCACCATTTCCTAAGGGATAACTATGAAAAAGGAATGATCTCAATCGAATTTTGTGCTACTGATCATCAAATTGCTGATATATTCACTAAAGCACTTAGTAGGGAGCATTTTGAGAGAAACAGGCTGGAATTAGGGATGATTAAGATCACCTGATTGAAAAAAAAAATAATTTTTTTTGGCTAGAAAATTGTAATTAGGTACTTAATCAGATTAATAATTGCTCAGCATCATGTCTTTATTGCCATACTCTTGTGCCATGTATTAATATGATTCCCTGGATACTAATGATGTTTATCTATCTTTGTAAATTGAGGCAATTTAAAGATTTCTAACAGGATGAACTTGGTTCATCCATGCTGATTCATCTGACTGGCGAGGTACGTACTCTTCTCCATATATTAATTCAATTACAGTCATACATGAGCATGATTCTTTCCATAATTGGTTCAAATTCAAATACTTCGTAATCATCCAAATTGAACCAGTTTCAAGAAGTCCAGTCCTCACTTAATTAGCCTAGTTTTAGGGGGAAATTAAATGTCTAATCAAATCAGACCTTCGGCGATTAGACTCCTACTTGAGTACACAATCTGCATGTTGAAATCTCCCTAGCCACATCTTATAAAAGGTCATCATTACTCTTCTCTTCATAAAGCAACCTTCAAACCAAGTTCAACTCATTTTACACAAACCAAAATTGATTACTCGCCTTTTCTTCCTAACAATACATAATCATTCCTTCACCACCACCAGCTTCTTCTCCATCTGTATACAGTATCACCAGAATTTTGTCAACCCCTGAAAATACACCCATTCCTGAACCCATTCCAAACCCTAGTCCTGCCCCCAAGAATCGTCGTGTCACAGTTCTTGCTCGGAAATCTGTTGCTTCTGGGACTAGGGAAAAATTCTTGGAGGATCTTATTAAAGAGGATAAAGGTACTACGTCAGATTCGTTCAGTGAATCTTTTAAATTAGCCAATGAGGAAGACACACCTGGTTCAACCAGTTCTGAAAAAGGTAATCCTGAAATCAATTTTGAATTTGCTTCTGCTGATAAAAGATTCGTGTTGGTTGGGTCTATTATTGATGTTGAAGTGACTAAAAGGCAGAGGGGTGATAGAAAAGAAAGAATTCTTGAAAGAGAGGGGAAAAAAGTTGAGAGGGGATCTGGCGAGGATAGTACCATGCTGGTTATCTGTGGTCCCATTCCTGAAACTGTTGGAGAAAACGTCACAGCTTTAGGGGAAAGCATAGTTGAGGAGGCTGTAGCAGGTCTTGGAAGTCTGAAGAAAGGAACAGATGAACCTGGTTCATCTGGGGAAGAAACATTGGCTGAAAGGCTGAAGAAACTTGGGGAGTCCTATAACCCCAAGAAAAGAAGGAGAAGTCCAAGAAGGCAACTCACCCAGTTCCTTCAAAGAAAAGGAAAATTTCTGAAGTTGCTGATATTCCTGCTCCAAAAGTAAGAGCTACTCGTAGCACTGTGTGAGAGATGAAGAAGAGAAATTGAAGAGAGCAAGAAGAAGAGGGCAGCAAAAGGAAAAGCAAAAGTTGGAGATCCTGTTGAGGCTATTGAGATTGAAGAGACTGGGTTGGACCTGGTCCAACAGGAGGAGCAGCCTGCTCCAGGTGTGGCTGAGACACCAAAACCCACAAAGGCTAAGGCTTCTTCAAAGAAGTCAGCTAGAATGTCTGTCAAACCAATAAGATCTATTAAGAGGACCAGGGCCAAGCCAAAGAAAGTGAAAATTGTTGAGAAAGAGGATGATGATGCAGACTGGAGTCGAGAGGAGGATAAGGAAATAGGAGAGGTGATTGACAGAGTTACCATGTTTGTAAAGAGAACAATACTGAAGGGTAAGATGATGAAGGATATAGAGGAGCCTGAAATGCAATATCTGCTGGAAACTCTGGAGGTGCAGGGCTGGAAGGACATGGTTCTTCGCATGGAAGGTAGGCTGGCAAGGGCTGAGTTGGTAGAATTCATGGGAAATGCCATTGTAGAGGAAGGAAGGGTCACCTCCATGGTCAAAGTAATTGAAGTTTCCTTTGATGCTAAAGAACTGGGCGTTATTCTGAACATACCAGCTGAGGGCTATGAGGACTACACAAGGCAAAGATGGCCCTGTCTAGATGGGATGGCCTCAGCAATCAACATCACCAAATTCTTCAATGATAGTAAGAAGGAGATTGAACCCAGGACTGTTTACAAGAGTGAAATGAATCCAGAGCACAGCTACTCTTCGAGTTCGTCATCAAGTTCCTACTGCCTAGACAAGAAAGAAGGCACATTGCAAATTATATTGATCTGACCTTGATGGAGTGCTTGTACAGGGGAAAGCAAATAAATTGGCTGGCTTTCATCATCCAACTCTTTGACAGAGTTGTGAATGGAACCAAAGCCCACGCAATTCCATATGGCTTCATTCTAACAGCAGTGCTTCCATATTTTGGGGTTCCAGTGAAGACGGCTGAGATAGCTACTGCCAAAGACTATTTCGGGAAGGAAACTTTGCTGACATGTGACTACAATGTCAATGTTCCTGTGGATGAACCTGGTTCATCTAGGAAGCAACCAGTCAACAACAAAGTTAGAACTCTGGTGCAGGAAAACGAGATCAAGGATATGGAGATCCTTCGTTTGAAGTCTCGTGTGATTGAGGTTGAAGCTGAGCGGGATGCTCTTAGGGCTGAATTAGCAAAGGAGAAAAAAAAGAACAAGGGTGTTCTTCAGCAGATGCTTTCTCTCCTAGAATCCAAGACCACAACCTCCGTTGCACCTTCCCATCCTTAGGCTTTCCAGAGCTTCCAAAACCCCTGTTTAGACCAGTTGTTCAGTTTCAGTTATTTTTACTCATGGTTCGTTTGTTTTTGTTTTCTGTATGGTGGTTGATAATCGTAACTAATCAATGAATTTTGCTTCTAGTTATTGACTTGTCTCAATTTCTTAGTTAGCTAACATTTATTTTCTTCTTATGTTGATTAATCATGCTTTGCACCTGCAGTTGCCTCAATGGCCATGAGTAATAATTAATAAATCTGGTAAGTGTATCATTTCGCAAACTTTTCGATGATGCCAAAAGGGGGAAGATATGTGCTGAACTTTTTCAAATTTTTTTTTCAAAGTGATATTTATAACCTAATGAATATGGATTATCTATGATTAATGATTAAAACCATACAAAGTGTTTGCAGTGTATATAGGATTAAGCATAGAGTTTGTCATCATTAAAAAGGGGGAATTTGTTGACCCATGTCACTGCATAGTTTTGAAGATTGACAAATGGCTGGCCAAGTTGAACCAGGTCCATTAGAGAACACATCTTGAACTGAATAGCTGGCACATGAACCGTATATGCATAGGAGATATTTGTGAATGTGAAATATCAATGAACCAAGAGATTGTCTCCTAATGCGAAAAGGTTGCAAACCGATGAGAAGATTGAAGTCAAATTCAGCACGGAAAGTAACAAAAGAAAGGAAGTTGAGTTTGGTACGAATTTGTTCACCCAGGTAGAGTTAGACTAGAATTGGACGACAAGCTCAACTGACTCTATAAATACTTGATGTATTTCTGCTGGAATTCTACACGCACAAAAGCTGAAGTGAATCAAAGTCTGAAAGCAAAGTTCCCAGAGTTATTTGCTAGCAGAATCATTGTGCGATTAAAAGGCTACAGTTTAACTAGAGGAACCAGTTCCATCTGATTAATTATTGAGTCTAGTTGATTGTAGTAGGAGTTTTAATATTGTATCTTTTCAGCTTTGATAGAAGCAATTGTAATAGGTACGCATTGTTCAAGTTAGAGTTAACTTGAAGCTTGTAGAATTAGCTGGGGGCTAGTTACTACAAAGGGATTAAAGTTAGTCCTAGGATTACAAAAGAGTTTATTTTGTAAGTCTGTTTTGGCTCAGAGTTTTAGTGAAGAGTTTGAGCAAATCCTACTGAGGAGTAGGTCGTGGTTTTTTCACCTTTTGAGCCAGGTATTTTTCACGTAAAATCTCTATGTTTTTACTTTACTGCTTTTAATATTCCGCAACAGTAGAAGTAAGTACATCAAGAAGAAGCATGTTCTTTTATTGAGACAGCACTCAAAAAATTGGGTACCTCACAATTAACTTGTATAATTGTGTTGTATTGACGTCTAAAACATCACTACAAAATACTGAATATCGGTCACAAGCAACGCTAAGTGCACAATACCATCCCTGGGGAGACATATAGCGCCAACAACTACAAAACTCAAGCACAACTGAGGTGCGATATATGATCTGAATTTCACGAGCCATCCTGCTCACATAATACCATCGCTACGCGGAATCTCAACACATAAGAAAATTATCAAGTTGTTGCACAACTCACACGGCACAATATAGTATCATATGAAATAGCAGACACCGAAATAACACCCAACATTCTAATACTCCTCCACGAGGAGCGCGATACTGAAATGAACACCCCTGGCCTGATATAGAGCCCGTATTCATATTTAAATCCATCCATAGACCTCAAGCCGATTCTGATCGCACCGTACTAGGCTAATAACCTTTCACGGGTCTCTAATAACCCTTTTTTTCCATAACACACAAGAACAACCATCATAACCAGAGCAAACTTCCACAGTCCGCAAGCAAATGAACCGAGCGCTCTCCAAGCATAAATTCTCAAATAAGCGATATTACCACATACTTCATACTTTGTTTAAATCTTTAAGCAATCAAGTGACTACAATGTCACACTTGTACAATCTTCTCGCGGTAACGCTCCCACGACCTTTCACACAAGGTAACAAGTCTGCACATCCATACCACCGGCCACATTAACGTTGTAAAGCAAATCAAGAATCCATAACCAGGATGCAAAGCCTCTTTCACAAAACATCGGTCTCAGGTGACGCTAAAGACAATACCAGCTTACTCTAAACATCTAAATCCTTTCCTGCCCATCCCAGCTCGTGACATTCTTGTCAACACCACTACAACCTCGATCCTCAACTTTCAAATTCCCTACCGCTTACTGCAACTGACATTCCAATATGTGACAGCACAAGAATTTTTTCATAACCCCTAAACCACTATTAGGGTGAACACTTCATCGTATAGAAACTTTTTGCCTAACTCATTCCAAGAGAACCATAACAATAGGCGAGTGAATTTTCATAATTGTAGAACATGCAAATCCTCAAGTACACTACCCTTCCAGGATCTGCCTACACATCACAGGCCATAATACCTAATTACCCCCAAATAAAACCAATTACAGCGGCCGTCAAGCCTCGCACATACCGCCACAAATTACATGCATAATCTAATCACGTTGGAGGTACTGATCACTGCCACAATCATGCCAATTCAACCATGGCTAACAGACCTGACTTCTTCTAACTTATCCTTAACTTGTCTTAGAAATAATGATAACTCCACTCAACACATAACGACTCAATCTGCACTCCTCTCAAGTGGCCTTGTATCACGAGACCATGTTATCTCAAATCCCACAAACCATCTCATACCCTCCTTGTGCGCATGCTCGCATCCTTAACTGATACACCCATTCCGAAAATTCCTCTACGAATCCGAATTCATTTTCCCCTCATTCCTCCAAATACTACTCTGTAAGCCGAAGATAACATAGAACACTCCAAGCCTCTTTTTCATAATCCGCTGCAAAAGCTCGATTCTTAACCATACCGTGGGCTTGAAATCCTTAGGCACCACATTTTAACTTTTGAATTCACTAGGACTATTGCTGAGAATCACCCACTTTGACTTGGTCCCAAATATAATAAACTTCAAGGCTCTGCTAGCACATGACCGATAATTCCCAATATAGCACACATTCCTCAATCCTTTTCTCAAATCACCACTGATGTTTCCTTTCCCTTAGTCGTAATAACCCACCAATACACCAATGACTAGAAACCTCAAAAGTAGATAACCATGCAACCCAATCGTAGGCGGTGGGACTCTCCCACTTATCTTGAAGCTACTATTACACAACTCTGGAACCCACCAATATTCTTTCTTCATTGTCGACATGATCTTGCACAACCAACTCGCCTAATTCCTCGAAATTATTCTGTTAGCATTTCATGAGCACTCTGACTCTCTAGCAACATTCACATATTCAACCTCTTATTGGATAGCCAGTAAAATTCTTCGCAGAAGCTTCGCCAACCACGCGACTGCTGGACTGCTCATAGAAGATAACCCACCTGTGGAAATTACATGCCGACATCTTCCAACGTTGTTGCACGGGGTACAACCACTACGACATCAGTAACCCATCCTGAGCCCGTTCTCATTCACCAACTGTACCAGTCCTTTCACTCTTTATCGACATCAACTAAATGTGCGACAATACCTTCCAATTCAAAGTTATATTGCATCCTTCTTCATATCAAGCAACTCCTTTCAGTTGCATCCAATCTCCCGCCGTATAATAGCCAATATTTCAAATTAAGCCCGTGGACCCAATAACCGTCCACTAAAATTCCCAAATCACTTTAAACTATTCCTCAAAGTGTTCACCTATCCTACAAAAAACCCCATATGCTACTCTACCACTCTCCCACTTTGGTCAAGCCCTCTCCTTTAAGCAACTACTCGACTTCTTCTTCTTACACCTGACCTTCTAGAAATTTAACCACCGTAAGACACCTCCCACATGTCCATCCTCATCCTTCGCTACCCAATTATTGCCTTAATTCAAAATCCATCTTTATAGGACACTCCACCAACCCAATCTGAACACTCCTACTCCGATTGCCTTTCCTCCGCCGAAAATAAAATATTGAATCTCTGAATCTTGCACTGAGTAAACATCTTTCCAAGTCATTCACTGCTATGACGCATAGACAAGCATCCTACCATTACACTACACTGGGCGATAACAACGCACGAATCGACATAACGATCAATGCCAAATCTCAGAACTTTAAGTAACACTAATGCTGAACTGAAACGATAGAACGACCTTCCGCAAGGCAACGACAATAGCTCAATCAGATACACAAGAAGAAACATCCTGCACCACATCTGTAGCACCATTACAATTCCTCAATTCCCGATTTATAACAAGTGCTTCGCGTCGCATAAGATTGAATGGAAAGGGAATTAAGGCATAAGCCTCAAAGGAATCAAACAACACGATAAAGAATCAAGAAGGGAAGTGCTCCTAATAGCTCTGTAGCCTCTCGAAGATAAGTACAGATGTCTCCATACCAATCCACAAGACTCCACTAGACTTGCCCATGAATCGTAAGACCTAAGGGAACCTAGTGCTCTGACACCATGTTGTCACGACCCAAAATCCTATGAAAGGTCGTGATTGCGCCGGACACCTCTGTCAGGCAATCCAACACTAAAAGTTAATTAAATTTCTATTTAGTATTTTGAAATCATTACTTTTCATTACATTATATAATAATCAATAAACTTTACTGAGTAAATAACGACGTCTTAACAAATTTAATTAACAAATAAATCCCAAAGTCATCCCAGGACTCGGTGTCACAAGTGCATGAGCAATTTCTAGGAAACAAATGTAATACAATAACTGTCCAGAATACAAATTGGACAGAAAAGAAAATACAATACTCTCAAGGAGACTCTACTGGCTGCGGGTCTCGGGGGATGCAGCTCACCTAAGTCTCCATATCAACCATGCCGCTGCGCCAAGCTAGGCCACTAGACATACATGTGACTTCGCAATAAAATGTACAACAAGTGTAGTATGATTACAAAAACAACGTGTACCCAGTAAGTATCACGCCTAACCTCGAAGAGGTAGTGACGAGAGGTCGACTTTAACACTTACTAGAGGTTAAATAATATCAGATACAATAACGAAATGAATAAGTACGAAATAGGGCAAATATATGAAAAAACAAGTATAAATTATGTGGTACTTGTCCTTTTTTTTGTTCACAACTTACTCAACTCTCAACTAGCAAGTTCCCTCTGTACCGGAGCATATACGTAGATACAATGGATTTCCTCAAAGAGGTTGTCATACTTAAAATAAGGTAAAGCCCTTAGATATACTGGCTTCTAGCCCATATATTACGCACAATTCCATGAGGATAATTTATATATAGGAAATGTCGAGGTGTACGACCCAATCCAACATAAAAGAAAACTGTGCTCTGCCGAAAGGTCGAACGGCGCGAACCATAGATGCATCTATTAACCTGCAGAGGCGAATGGCACACTCCCATGAGAGTGTGGTACATAAATCCTAGTGAGGCGAACGACCCAATCCCATAAGAGTGTGGTAGGAGGAATTACTCCGCTCGTGAATCATACATGCGACGCGGTTACACATAGATCTCTCGAGTTATTAAAGTATTCTTCCATTTCTTTTCAAAACATGAACTTTCAAGATTCCCACTTTTATAACAATTTTCAGTTCCTTTCAAAAATATTTAATAAGTATGCTCAATCCAGCTTCTTCTCAATGGAAACAATAAACACAAGCCAAATATATTAACAACAAAGCATGATGTAAGCCTAAAACTACCCGGACATAGGCATAACTAGTAGCTACGTACGGACTCTTTTCACCTCGTGCGTACGTAGCCCCCCACAAATAGTATCACATAATTAATTATTTCACCTATGGGGACAATTCCCTCTTACAAGTTTAGAAATGAGACTTACCTCATTCCGAAGTTCCATAACCGGCTTCCAAGCCCTTCCGATGACTCAAATTGACGCACAACTCCCCAAAGCTAGCCAAAAATTATGGAAACCCATAAATATATACTCAAATACTCATTATAATCCAATTTATAACAATTTCTAAACCCGATCGAAAAATCGATTAAAATCACCCTCAGGCCCACGTGCCCGGATTCTGAAAATTTTCGAAGATAAACTTTACCCATAGCCTCATTAACTCAAATATATAATTTACTCTCAATTTCATGCCCAAATTCGTGGTTAAAATTCAAAAATACCAATTTGTAGGTTTTCTACCAAAACCCCAAGTTTTTACTAATTTTCCATGAATTTCCATGTTAATATATATATATATGTATATATAACTTGAAATAGGTGGGAATCACTTACCTTGACATAGATGATGAAGACGGAGCTCCAAAATCGCTCCTAGGTCGTTTCCCATGTAGGAAATGAGATGAAATGAGCCAAACTTATTTTTTTCAATCTTATACACTGCTAGGAAACTCTTCTTCGCGTTGGCGGGCCTCCCCTCGCGTTCGCGAAGAACAAATATTCTCGAAAAGCCATTCCAAACTCTTCTAAGACAACATCTAGTATTATAGTCATAACTTTTGGCACAGAACTCTAAATGACAAATGGTTTAATTTTCTGAAAACTAGACTTCAATACCCACAAATTTAGTGTGTTGGTCCTCTCCTATTTCATTACAAATTTCGAGATATAAGCTTCCAAAGTCATCCCTATGCAACACAAATTTATTCTTCATCTTCCCGGACACCCTATAGTATACCAGATATAACTCTTTGTACACAAATCCAAATGCTAAATGGTTTACCTTTATAGAAACTAGACAGAATGGAATACAACTTTCCTTTTTACATCATCTCAAAAGTCCTTATAGATTGCGAGTTATGAGCCTCCGAATTCAGACCTGCATAACAGATATTTTCTTCTTCGCGAACGCGAGGCTCCCTACGCGAACGCGAAGAACAAAGTCCCTGAAGCCAAATCCTTCTTCACAAAAGCGAGAGGATCCTTGCGAACACGAAGAACAACACCAGACACCAACATCAGCCATTGCAAAACAACCCAAAATGACCCGAAACCACCCCGAAACACACCCGAGGCCCCCGGGACCCCGTCCAATCACACGACCCAGTCCCATAACATCCCACGGACCTACTCGAGGCCTCAAATCACATCAAACAACACCGAAACCATGAATCACACTCCAATTCAAGCTTAGTGAACTTTAAAATTTCCAACTTCTACATTCGATGCCGAAACCTATCAAATCACGTCCGATTGCCCCCGAATTTTACACACAAGTCATATTCAATATTACGGACCTACTCCAACCTCCGAAATCGGAATCCGACCCTGGTATCAAAATTTCCATTTTCGGTCGAACTCCTCAAAAACCTTCAAATTTCTAACTTTAGCTAAATGACCTACGGACCTCCAAATCCACTTCCGATTGTTCTCCCAACACCAGAATTACCATACAAAGCTATTCCCAGACTCGAAATTCCAAACGGATATCGATAACACAGAAACACACTTTCGAAGAATGTTAACTTCCACAATAGGCGCTGAAATGCTCCCGGGTCATCCAAAACCCGATCCGAACATACACTCAAGTCTGAAATCATCATACGAACCTGTCGAAACCTTCAAATGTCGATCCTGAGGGTGTTTACTCGAAAATCACAACTCAACCAATTATTCCAACTTAAAGTTTCTGAAATGAGAATTCTCTTTCCAAATCGGCTCTGAACTTCCCAAAATTCAATTCCGACCACGCGTGCAAGTCATAATACCTGAAGTGAAGCTGCTCATGGCCTCAAACCGCTAAACGACATGCTAGAGCTCAAAACGACCGATCGAGTCGTTACAGCAGAGATTTCAATCTTGAATGTGATTGTTGTGGTCCCTCGACATCTTTCTCTTTAACAATCAGGTTGTGTGAGAGGTGATGTATTTTGTTACAAGTCCAATTACCCTTGCGATGGTCTAGAACTTGCCCCGAATGTGTTTCTAGGCAAAATTCTAAGTTAGCTTGGCTTGAGAAGTGATTGTAGGACATCCTTGGCCCGTTTTGAAACCTTTCATGGCCCACCAATGATATCATATTTAGTAAACCCTTTGAGCCTAAAGCCGTTCTTTTCAATAACTACATTACAAGCCTTTAACCATTTTACAGTGACCCTTTCTTGGCACCCGACTTTTATTTAGCACTCATGTGATTCAAATGGCAAGAACATAAGTTTGGGGGAGAGACAATGAGTTTAAATATGGTTTCAAGGCACAAAAAGACAAAATAAATGAAAAATAGAAAAGTCAAAGAAAAAGAAAGGTAGAACAAAGAAAAACACAAAAAAGAAACTGAATAATGTGAAAGGGTTGAAAAGATGCAAAAGAAAGAAAAAGTGCAAAGCATGGAGAAAGTAAAGAAGGAGATGTGAATAGCATGATAAAGAAAGAGTGATGTCATGTCTATCTAATCCCCCTAAGGGAAAATAAAATGACTCAAAGAGTCGGCAAAACAAGAGCCAACAAGAAAATATGAAGTGCTAAAGGGAAGATGAACCGATTCCAATCCGATATTACCCTCCTTAATCCAAAAGCCTTCATTATATGCCGAAAAACTCTACCTGATTTCAATCTGAGCAAGCTTACGTTAGTGGTGATATACATGAGGGGCAAGCATATGGTACTTAGGGTCGGGCTTGTGACATTCTTTTGAGAGTGATGGGCGAGTCTTCCTCGAGTCATCGTTTTAAATTCTTCATTTGTGAGTGAGATGAGCTTTCAGAGAGTATAAGAGGAGGAGTTTGGGATCCACATCGACTTGCATGAAAGTGCGAGCTTCCTTGAAGAACAAAGTCAATCATTGATGCTAAATTATCATATTAGAGCCATTTGTGCTTCAATTTTCAAATCATTGGCTTGTTAATGATTCATGATCGTGTGGGTAATTGTTGGTCCCAATTGATTTGTGTTTTGTCTCAACTTAGGACAGTTGAAATATCCCTTTTTCTAATGGAGGTGGGAATTGCCTTAATTGCTTAAGGACAAGCAAAAGCTTAAGTTTGAGGGAGTTGATAAGTAGGGATTTTGACCGCTTATTTACTCTCTTTTACTTGTGTTTTAGCTTTAAAATGCTTAAAGGTATCCCCAAGAACTAAGAGCTTTCTTGCAGATATATTGGAAAATGAGCTAAAAAGGTGAAAATCAACTCAAAAGGGATTTAAAGTTGGACAAGGACAAAAACAGCGCAAAAATGCTTATAGTGCAGACCGCACAATACTGTGTGCGGTCGCAAACAATGAAGGAACCCTGTAAAATTAGCTTCAGAGTATGTAGACCGCATAAATTTGATGCGTTCGTAGAAGAGAGGTTCAGAGACTTGGAAATTTTAAGCAATTGAAGTTGTGCGTACCACACAATTATTGTGCGGCCGCAGAAGCCAGTGTGCGACCGCATTCACTAATATGCGGACCGCAGAGGAGTAAATTCAGAGAACCTTGAAGTAATGATGTGTGAACCGCATGAATATTATGCGGCCACAGAATCCAGTGTGCGGTCGTACTCACAAATGTGCGGTCCACAGAGCAAGTCCAGATCCAGCTCAAGCCAAGTGTGCGGCCGCACTCAAAAATGTGTGGTCCGCATAACTTGATGAAGTGAGGCCGCATCCCAATTTTGTGCAACCGCAGAAGGCCCAGTTGACCAGTCAAACTCAAAGTATGGATTGCACTCGGAATTATGCGGCCCCACAACCTCCGCAGGGGCATTTTTGTCAGATATTTTGAGTCTAGTATAAATAGGACTTTTTGTCATTTTTAGGTTAAGTTTTATTTTGTAAGAGAACTTGAGCCATTTTTCTTTACTGCTTTATCTAATTTTGTACTAGATTTGTCTCTAAACATTATATTTTCACCCCATAATTAATTATTGTGGATTCTGTCTTTATTTCTTCTTTAATTTCTACATTTTTCATAAGTAGCTATATTTCTAGCTAGGATTATGACACAACCCTAGTGTGGCTATTTGATGGGTGTTTAATTTAGGGCTTGTTTGTGACTGGCTTAGTGATATTTAGCCTAGTTCTTGCTTGAACTCAATAATTAATGGTTGCAAAAATTGATTCATGCCTAATTGACTTAGTCTCTACTGGAGAAAGAGAGACTAAGTCTTGGAAAACTTGGCTAACAAGAAATTAGGGTGAACTCAAGAAATTGATAACCCCAATTAAAGGGTTGAATCTAGAGATAGTAAGACCCGACATGAGTTATTATCACTTGTATTGTGCAATAACTATTTGGACTTGAGAAAGTCAAATTGGGAAAAATGACTCAAACTACCGAGAGGTATAGAGTGAGTACCTAGGTATGATTGCTATATTATGATCCCGACCAATCAAACTTTCCCTAGAGTTTACAACCCATTAGGTAGCCACCTAGGTGAAAGTCACGATCCTAGATCCTTTTATCATTTAAAAAACAACTCAAAACCAAAAATATTATCCCTTAGTTTTATACTTGCAAAATATAGAACAAAGTATAAGTAGAACAACAATCAATATTGTGGAAGTGTAATTTGGGCCGAAACCTACATTCACACTAAATATATACCTAATCCCTATTCTAACTCCATGTGGATTCGATCCCGACCTTCATTGGATTTATTATTGCATCGACCGCCTCGCTACCTAATTATGGTGTGGGTTTGGACGAGATCATATATAAAAACTTTAGATTTTTTTGTTAAACGTACTGTTTATTATTAATTGCTGTATTGTTTATTGTTCTATTTTTTTGCCATTATTTGAACTCTTCTGTTGTTGATAGTGAGAAATGGAAATTGAAAATGGAAATCCTTTTGCGACTATTACGACAATGACCATAGCCTCATCAAGTTGAACTGTTGTGCCACCGACCGAAAAACTGGGGATGTTCTCCAGAACCAACTTCGAAGGATGACAACAAAGGGTGTTCTTTGGCTTACCACGCTTGGTATGCAGAAATTCACCAGTGAAGACCCTCCAGTACACGCCGCCGACATGCCAGACAACGAGAAGTTTATGACTGTAGAGGAGTGGAAACATGCAGATTTTCTTTGCAAAGGTGACATACTAAGTGCTTTGGAGGATGCATTGTACAATGAGAAGAAGTACTAGACTAAATATGCGTGCTTGAAAAAGTTTGTGGTTGCCAAGTTTCTAGACTATAAAATGATAGACAACAAAGCTGTTGGAACCCAAGTTGAAGAGCATCAACTTATTTTTCACGACCTTATTGCTGAAAGTATGATAGTGAATGAAGCATTTAAAGTGGCTGCAATGATTGAAAAATTGCCTCATTCATGGCTATAGCACAAGCGCAAAGAAATGAAGTTGGAAGATTGTAACGACCCGGTCGGTCGTTATGTAGAATCTGGATTTATATTTACTGTTATAGTTTTTGGTGATTTCCGGTAGGTAGTGGAAAATAGGCTATCGGGGTCGGAATGGGATTCTGGAAGTTGGAACAGGTTCTTAATGTAATTATTGGTATGTCTGCAAAAAATTCAGGTCAATCAGAGTTGTTTTGGATAGTTTCGGCATCGTTGGTGGTTTTAGAAATTTCAAAGTTCTTAGGCCTGAATCCGATGTGATTTTGGTGTTTTGATGTTAGTTTTGGTGTTACGAGGGTGCAACTAAGTTTGAATTATCATATGTGATGTTTGGTATATTTGGTTGGGGCCCCGAGGGGCTCGGGATGATTAACGGACACTTCCGGACGTGAAAATCTGTTGTTTTTGCTGGTGTGTTGCAGGGTGTAAATTCCTCTATGCGATCGCGGGGTGTCATATGCGATCACATAGGTCTATTGGTGAGGCCCCGGAATTTATTCTGCGCAATCACAGGTGAAGTGGTGCAATCAGAGAATAGAGAGGGAGGAGGCAGTGCGACCGCCGGTGAGTATGTGCGACCGCACAGAGGTCTTGGCGCGTTAGGGAAATGGGTGACTCATGCACTGTGCGATCGCGTGCATAGTGCTGCGATCACGTGAGGGAGTGGGAAGGACACTGATCGAATGCGCCTGGGAGCGTGCGAACGCACAAGCCATTTTATTAAAAATCTGGGCAGTATTAAATTAAATCCTCCGCGACCATAACCTATTTTAACACCATTTTTGAACGGGAAGAAGCTTTTGAGGCGATTTTGAAGAGGGAAAATCAGTATTCTTCATAGAGGTAAGTATTTTGGACCTTAAAACTCAATTATATGTGATTAAGGAACATAATCTCAGTGTTTAATTCATGAAAATTAGTAGAAAAAGGTGGGGTTAGGGCTTGAGATTATGAGACCTTTAGGGGTCGATTTGAGGTGTCAAACGAACTCTGATTTAGCGATCTTTATATGTACGGACTCATGAGATAATGAAGAACATTTTGGTAAAAAATTTGTCGAGTTTCGAGAAGCGGGCCCAAGGGGTCGGGTTTTGAGCTAAATTTGGTACTTTTCAATTGGAATTCATTCCTTAAGCATAATTTGATGATAAAAATTTGAACTTGATAGATTTGGAGCACTCAAAGGACGAATTTAAAGGCAAAGGAACTGTGGAATAGTATTTTAGTCGGTTTTGACGTAAGTAACGTTTCCAAACTTGGTTTTGAGGGTTCGAAACCCCGAGAAAATTGATTTATGACTATTGTTGAGGTGACGCACATGCCAAGTGACTGGGGTGCAGGCGTGCACCGAGTATTTGTGGCCTGGATTATCCCATGGCACCGCTTAGTGAATATTCCCTGATGATATCTGTGCTTCTGTTAATGTGGTAATTATGAACCTGTTAGAAATCATGTTAAGTATAAATGCTAGGCTTCACGCCGAATATGCTGAGACCCGAGTGGTCGTATATTACTGTCTCATTTTGTGATTATTTGATTCCATATACTCAGCCCTGTTATAGCATACCACTTCATATCTCAGTCTCAATATTGTTAATTATATGCATACTTATCATTGTGTCAGGCTGATAGAGGCATCCGTGATCCATGTGAGTGAGACTGAAGAGTAATGAATGAGTGAGGCCAAGACCCTGTTATTGAGACAGTTAGGAGATCGGACTGCACACCGCAACGATATTAAATCATGCCTTCATTGACTTGATATGGCGCTTTTAGATGATGACTTGATGTAGGTGTTTTGCACCGAATCGGATTGTTTGACTCCGTAGAGCTATTGTGCGGGTGTCAGTTAATGGCTATTGGGTTTGTCTGTGCTCCGGGATGATCTAGGGGTACCCGTCCCTGTTTCGGGGAGCGGCGATTCGTTGGTTTTAGCACACATGGTGCGGTTCTGTTGTGGTCGTTTAGAGGAGTTGATTAAGGCAAAGTAGATGGGTATCATAGAGTTTGGACGTATGAGTTTTGTTCTTTCAGATTCGTGTGATTTGGTTCAGGTGTATACGGTGTGTGGAGGCGTGATTCTAATCTTGTAGATGAGTTCTGACGTGGAATTTGGGTTCTAAGGCATAGGAATTAGGTTGGATATAGTGGCATTCAAATATGTTGT
Organism: Nicotiana paniculata; assembly: GCA_005239505.1. NCBI lineage: Eukaryota > Viridiplantae > Streptophyta > Magnoliopsida > Solanales > Solanaceae > Nicotiana > Nicotiana paniculata. Next base: position 23,604 of record ML301751.1, read on the forward strand.
ATTATTAGATTGATGCAGGGTAGGGTGACGTGGGGTCGCCCCGGGTGTGTGCATGGTAAGGTTATTCGGCGGTTGATGGCTTTTGGAACAACTCTTGGCATGTTCCAGGACGAACGTTTGTTTAAGAAGGGGAGATTGTAACGACCCGGTCGGTCGTTACGTAGAATCTGCATTTATATTTATTGTTATTGCCTCATCATAGCTTGGTTAAACTGTTCTTGATGTGTTAGAGTTGGTAGGCTCGGAATCAGAATAATTATAATGAGAATTTAATCACTTAGTCTTTAAAAATAGCCTTAGAGTTGGAAAAGTCAACTGAGAGTTGAATTATTGGTAAATGAACTCGGAATGCGGATTTTATGGCTTGGATAGCTTCGTTAGGTGATTTGGGACTTAGGAGTGTGTTCGGAATATTTTTTTGATGTCCGATGTAGAATTAGGCTTGAATTGGCGAAAGTTAGTTTTTGGTGATTTCCGGTCGGCAGTGGAAAATAAGCTATCGGGGTCGGAATGGAATTTCGGAAGTTGGAAAAGGTTCGTAATGTCATTTTGGGTATGTCTGCAAAAATTTCAGGTCAATCAGAGTTGTTTTGGATAGTTTCGGCATCGTTGGTGGATTTTAGAAATTTCAAAGTTCTTAGGCCTGAATCCGATGTGATTTTGGTGTTTTGATGTTAGTTTTGGTGTTTCAAGGGTGAAACTAAGTTTGAATGATCATATGTGATGTGTTGGGATATTTGGTTAGGGTTCCGAGGGGCTCGTGATTGATTTCGGGTGATTAACGGACACTTCCGGACTTGAAAAATCTGCTATTTTGCTGATGTGTTGCAGGATGTAAATTCCACTATGCGATGGCGGGGTGTCATATGCGATCACATAGGTCTGTTGGTGAGGCCCCGGAATTTGTAGTGTGCGATCACAGGTGAAGTGGTGCTATCACAGAGTAGAGAGGGAGGAGGCAGTGTGATCGCGGGTGAGTGTGTGCGACATGGGTCTTGGCGCATGGGGGAAAGGGGTGACTGATGCACTGTGTGATCGCATGCACAGTGTTGAGATCGCGTGATGGAGTGGGAAGGGCACTGTGCAAACGCGCCTGGGAGCGTGCTAAGACACATGCCATTTTATTAAAAATTTGGGCAGTATTAAATTAAACCCTTCGCGACCATAACCTATTTTAACACCATTTTTTAACGGGAAGAAGCTTTTGAGGCGATTTTGAAGAGGAAAAATCAGTGCTCTTCATAGAGGTTTTGGACCTTAAAACTCGATTATAAGTGATTAAGGAACATAATCTCAGTGTTTAATTCATGAAAATCAGTAGAAAAGGTGGGGTTAGGGCTTGAGATTATGAGACCTTTAGGGGTCGATTTGAGGAGTCAAACGAACTCCGATTTTAGCGTTCTTTATATGTACGGACTCGTGAGATGATGAAGAACATATTGGTATAAAATTTGTCGAGTTCCGAGACGCGGTCCCGGGAGTCGGGTTTTGGCTAACTTCGGGTTTTGAGCTAAATTTGGTACTTTTCAATTGGAATTCATTCCTTAAGCATAATTTGATGATAAAAATCTGAACTTGGTAGATTTGGAGCACTCAGAGGCCGAATTTAAAGATAAAGGCACTGCGGAATAGTATTTTAGCCGGTTTTGAGGTAAGTAACGTTTACAAACTTTGTTATGAGGGTTCGAAACCCCGAGCTAAATTATTTATGACTATTGTTGAGGTGACGCACATGCCAAGTGACGGGCATGCGGGCGTGCACCGAGTATTTGTGGCCTGGCTTATCCCATGGCACCGCTTAGTGATTATTCTCTGATGATATTTGTGCTTCTGTTAATGTGGTAATTGTGAACCTGTTAGAAATCATGTTAAGTATAAATGCTAGGCTTCACGCAGAAAATGCTGAGACCCGAGTGGTCGTATATTACTATCTTATTTTGTGATTATTTGATTCCATATACTCAGTCCTGTTATAGCATACCACTTCATATCTCAGTCTCAATATTGTTAATTATATGCATACTTATCATTGTGTCGGGCTGATAGAGGCATCTGTGATCCATGCGAGTATGACTGAAGAGTAATGACTGAGTGAGGCCGAGAACCTATTATTGAGACATTTATGAGATTGGACTGTACACCGCAACGATATTAAATCATGCCTTCATTAGCTTGATATGGCGCTTGGCCACTAGGGCCCCTCTGGAGTCTTTACACTCCCAGTGAGCGCATTGATGTTGAGGGATGGATTTTCCCTGGGAATGGATCGTGTTCGAAGTGGATGTTATGTGAGGGATGGATTGTCCCTGGACATGGATCTTGTCCGAGTGTTGTATTCCGGAGATGGACTTTCTCCGTGGGGATGGATTGGCATTTTTCCTCAGTACGGAGTGACTACGGTCACCAACGATTATGTACATTCCGGGGTGGACTTTTCCCTGGGTCTGAGAGCCATATACGGCACTGAGAAGACTGATGTGTGAGGGTTGTGAGCACTATGTGCATATCCACATTGGTTTCATACATATATTTAATGACGGCATGTGGAGTATACTGGCATACTTGACATAATTAGTCATTCTGATAAACTGTTAGCATGTGTAATTTTTGTATATTGTTTATTGTAAATTCTGAGGTTTTGCCCGTCACTACATCTCAGCCTATAGTTTGGGTTTGTTACTTCTGAGTTGGTGTACTCACGTTACCCCCTGACCCTGTGTGTAGATCCAGGTACACAGGGACCCGGTAGTGGATATTGAGCAGCTGTCAGAGTTTTCATTGGAGTTGTCGAGGTAGTAGCTGGCGATCGCGACTCGTCTTCTCTTTCTTATTCTACTTGTTGTTCTTTATTTTGAGACAATGTTGTCCATTTCTCTTTTCTTTGCTTTATGTTATAGTAGCTCATGACTGAGTGACACCGGATCCGAGGTTGGAGATTTTAAATTTGTTTCAAATATTATTTTTAAACTTCAGACTCTTAGTATTATTAATAAATTCGTTTAAAAAAATCGTATTCTTACTAGAAATTGAATTTAGCTTAGTTAAAAAGGGCGGCTTGTCTGGTTCCACGACAAGCGCCATCACGACTCCGAAATTGGGTCATGACAAATATCTTGTGATTCGTCTCAAGATAGAGGAAGATAACAAAACATATGAGAAGAAGTCGCGTGGAAATTCAGTGATTATGGGCGGTAATATCGTTGAAGAGACTGCTCCAAAAAGTAAGAAGAGGAAAAGGTCTTCTGGACAGACTAAGGAGCATAACAAGAAAAAATTCAAGTGCAATTGCTATAATTGTGGAAAAGCTGGTCACAAAGCCCCTAACTGTCGTCTCCCAAAAAAGGACAAGAAAAAGGGACATGCCAACATAACAGAGAGGAATGATGGCATTGATGATTTGTGTGCAATGCTTTCGGAATGCAACTTTGTTGAAAATTCAAATGAGTGGTGGATTGACTCTGGAGTCACTCGACATTTTTGTGCTGTCAAAGAAGTATTTGTGACTTACTCTACTGTTAGTCCCAAAGAAGAGCTTTCCATGGAAAGTACTGCAAAAACCAAGATTGAGGGTTATGGGAAGATATTACTGAAAATGACTTCTGACAAGGTGTTAACGCTCAACAACGTTCTTCATGTTCCTACTATTAGGAAAATTTAGTTTCAACTTCTCCACTTATTAAAATAGATTCAAATGTGTATTTGTATCTGATAAAATTTTTGTAAGCAAGAATGATATGTATGTTGGAAAAGGCTACCTCACAGAGCGCCTTTTCAAACTCAATGTATTGGTTGTTAACAGTATTAATAAAATTTCAGCTTGTTCTTATTTATTGGAGTCAAATGATTAATGGCATATTCGTTTAGGACATGTCAATTATAAAACCTTGCAGAAGTTAATTAATGTAGAAGTATTGCCTAAATTCAAGTGTAATAAATTAAAATATCAAATATGTGTTGAATCTAAGTTTGTCAAACATCCTTATAAGTATGTTGAAAGGAATTCAAATCCTTTAGACTTAATTCATACTGACATTTGTGATATGAAGTCAACACCATATCATGGTGGGAAAAAATATTTTAAAACTTTTATTCACGATTGTACTCGATATTATTATATTTATTTGTTTAATAGTAAGAATGAAGTAATTGAAGCATTTAAGCAGTACGAGAATAAAGTAAAGAATACGAATCTCCTTTTGCAGAAATACGTTCGAAATATGGAATTATCCATCAAACTACTGCCCCCTACACACCTCAATCAAATGGAATTGCGGAGGAAAAATCGTACATTAAAGAAAATGATGAATGCTTTAAATTCCGACTTACCACAGAGCTTGTGGGGGGAAGCTATCCTTACAGCTAACCGAATACTCAACAGAGTATCCCACATAAAAAAGCAATCTATTTCATATGAAAAATGCAAAATAATAAAACCCAACTTGAAATATTTCAAAGTGTGGGGGTGTCTAGTAAAGGTACAAGTACCTTTACCCAAAAGGGTAAAAATCGGACCAAAAACTGTGGATTGTGTTTTTATTGCATATGCTTAGTAGCATTTATATCTTCCATATCTTTGCTCATTATCACTATGTCATCAGCATATAAACAAACAATGACTTCATGACATGGAGTGTTTTGAATGTAAACACATTTGTCACGCTCATTGATTTTGAATCCATTTGCCAACATTGTTTGGTCAACTTTAGCATGCCATTATTTGGGTGCTTGTTTAAGTCCATAAAGTGGCTTAACAAGTTTGCACACTTTTTTTTCTTTACCAGGACCCGCAAAATTCTCAGGTTGTTCCATATAAATTTCTTCCTCCAATTGATGTGAGTTATGCACTTCAAAAGAATGAAGGTGAAAGTGCCTCACAACGGAACTATGCAAGAGTATTGGGAAGTTTGATCTATATCATGAATTCTACGCGACCAGATATAGCATGTGCTATTAACAAACTGAGTCGGTTAATAGGTAATCCCAATCAAATACATTGTATGGCAATGAAACGAATTTTGGGATATCTGAAACATACCCAAGACTATGCTATGCATTAATAAATATCCATGCGTGATTGAGGGATATAGTGATGAAAATTGGATCACCAGATCATTTGAAGTTAAATCCACGAGTGAATATGTTTTCACAATTGGAGGTGGAACAGTATCTTGGAAACATCCAAACAAACATGCATCGCCCGTTCTACAGTTGAATCTGAATTCATAGCTTTAGACAAGGCTGGTAAACAAGTTAAATGGCTCCGAAATTTCTTGGAAGATATTCTATTTTGGCCCAAACCTTTGGCACCTATATGTAGTATACACTGTGATAGTCAAGAGGCAATAGATAGCGCAGGGAGCGTTATGTATAACGAAAAATATCGTCACATATGACGGAAACACAATATTGTTAGACAACTACTCTCTAGTGGTATTATCACGATTGACTACGTGGAGTCAATAGATAACATGTCAGATCCACTTCCAAAAGGCCTATCTAAAGAGGCAGTTGAAATATCATCGAAGGGAATGGGGTTAAGGCCTAGGACAAGTCATCATGGCGGTAACTCTGCCAAGCAGACTAGAGATCCCAAGAGCTAAGTTCAAAGAGATCAAACAACGGCTCTGCATTATCAAGTAACTCAACCCAATCTCGTGATGAAAACAGTGTTTAGGAATCAGGTTAAAGTATTAAGGATTTTTGATGAGTCAATAAAGCTTAAAGTTTTTTAATGATATGCTAAGTCCGACAGGAAATGACCAGATAGTGTGTCAATAGGACTACACGTTTAGAAATCACATTTGTGGGTGTGAAGTGTTAGCGGCTTCAAGGGGAATGAAAGTAAAGGCCCATTACTAAGAACTCATGAAACCAGGCGGTGTTCATGGCTGAAACGAACATAACCGGGAGAACCATAGATGGTTAAGGGTTGATTCTGTGACTTATGTTTTCTAGATATAAAACAAAGCTCGACGGTTCAATGATATTAAATCTAGCGATTGACCTACTATATCCGATATAAGTTCACTACGGAAAGTTCAAAGGAAAACCTACTTATCTAGATGTAATTGATCATTGCATGTAAATAACACACTCGTCTGTGCATTCCATTATCTTATAGTCATTCCCCTTCATGTTGGGATTGAAGGTTGGTGAAAAGGAAATGGAGGTAAGAAATGTGAAGGGAAAGTTAACTCCTTTATGCTTTGAAAAGAGAAATTGTCCCTCATCGGTGGTGGAAATAAAAGGAAATATGTTTATACTGAGAAATCACTTTCCTTGGTGTTAAATGAGTTGGAAAGAAGGTAAGCCTCGCACCGTGATCGTCGCCGCTCGCTCATCTTCGGCTTCAGATTTGGTCAAATACTGATTGATTAATCTTTTTAGACAAAATTTCTTTCAATTATTTAATTATTTAATTTTATTAATTATAGAAAAGTCAACTCGGAATAACCTAGGACCCGTGCACGATGAAGCCTGGTCCATTTCTTTCCTGGATTATTTTAAATTCTTTTTTCAAAATAATTTGAATGTTCCCACCTGTTCCAACAGTCATGGATGGTTCTAAAAGGTTGTAAACTTTTCAGAAACAGTGCCAGAAAATGACGATAAATATACCTTGATCCCAGAATTGTTTCTTACGAAATTTTCTGAACTTTTTCTCCTTCTAATGCTAGGCCAGAATTACATGTTTTAGTCATAATTTGCACTTCAATTAATGCATTTCACTTGTGTTCGAGCTTAAGTGTTAGTGTATTGTGCTTCTTATGTGTTATATGCCTTGTAGGAAGTGATTTCGAGTTAAAGAGATATCCATGAGCTAAATTGAACACGCTGGGGCTTTGAAGTCTGAGTAAAAGCCCAAGAGATTAAATCGAGATCGCGTTCGGGGTTCGGGAGCTAAGTCTAGATATCAAAATTGACAAAACGGAAATACTTTGGAAAACATGCAATGCCACGCTGCATGGGGTGGCGCGACAGTATATTATTGCTGCTACCCGTCAAAAACTGCTCTCTGAACTTCTCCACAAGCGCCCAGCATGGGGCGGCGCGAGCTTGTGTGATTTCTCACAGTATTTGTCATGTTTCGGTTAGATAAAGGAAATTTCACCTAGGGCCACTCCTACATGGTATAGATACACCAAAAAGACATTTTTCAGGGGACTTTTGACCTTGGAAGCTTTGAGAGATCATTGGAGGCAACAAGACACATGATTTCATCATCTTTCCATCAATTCAATACGAGAGTTTGGATTTTAATGTTAGATTTATGCTTTATTATTCTTTAATTATATTTATGATAACTTCCTCCATGATTATGGAGTAATTTCTGACATATGGTGTGTTGATAAATATTTGTGGATTTTAACTCTAGTTCATGCTTGAATTCGTTTATGGAGTTTTGGTTTGTTGCAACTTTATTCGTCAGGTTACTAATTTGAAAGAGGAATATGTAGGTGATTATCTTTGCATTATTTCATTTGATTTAATTCATTAATTCTCTTAAGTAATTGAAAGATCTTGTTAAATTATTGATTAAATCAATTTAGGAAAAAATTCGAGAGACGTTTTCCTAAGGACCAATAAATTAACGCATGCTTGCATACTTCACAGTGCTTATATCAGTTCATCTCGTAGAGTTAAGATTTTAATGGGATAGGAGCCTTGACTACACGTTTGAACTAATCATTGAGTGATTCGTGAGAATCATTAGAAAATTAGAGTGAATTAAACCAGAGTTTCATCCCAAATAGCTATCTTTTACCTATCCTGTCAAACCCTTATTCCTCACATTTATAAGAAATCACTCGGCAAATCTCTATTTCTTTGATGTAAATTGTCAATTGCTTTATTTTAGTATACAATGTAGTTCATAATCATTACAAATCAAGTTTTGATCGTCCTGGATAGCATTAAGCTAGAAATTACTTGAACATTGTTTAAATCCAATCCATGTCGAGACGATAATTAAACTATACTATCTTTGATTAGAGAGAATCAATTTCATGTTGTGTTTTGCGCTCATCACATTCTTCTGCGCAAATAAATTCCAGTGTGATTTACAGCCATTAAGTGGTTCACTGTTCACCGGAATTTTTGGTACCGATACTCTGGTGATTTAAGTCATTCTATCCTGGGAGGATAATATTACAACATCTCTAGTACTTGAGGGGAATAATATCCTTAACGACACACTATGCATTCAGTGAGCTCGATTTCATTCCGAAATTATTTTTTGATTTTGGTTTCTAACAATCTCTAGTTTTTTGTCTTATTTCTGTTTTATATTGCAGAAATTTACTGTTTTATAATATTATATTATAGTAATACAGATTTCTAACAACTGTTTGTGAATATTGAACTAAATTCGAATCAAAATGAAACTTAGCGTTATTTAGCAGGAAGAATAAATAATCTTTAGTTATATTAACAACTAGTCAAGTGAACACATATGCTTCTAATTCTCCTTTATTGCACTACTTGTATTATCTTGGTATTATTAATAAAACTTTTACTATTTAAAAAAATGCTTCTAATTTATCCGCCTTCGGAAGGTTAGTTCTCTTTGTTTCTCATATTTTTCCTAATTTCAGATTTGTTTCAAAGTAGTTAAGAGTTTAAATTGTAACATTAATAATCGGGTTAATTCTTCTTAATAATATCAAGCCAAACCCTCCAAAATAAAACCATAACACCATCCATATGAACAGATAGCAAAGGAAATGCAATAATTTAATTATAAGAGAAGATGGTGTAACGGTAACTTTGAGTTTTCCTTGAGCATTCTCCAGTTGATTTTATTACTTTGTAGAATTAAGGGCATGGTAGTTGTCTGTTGGAACAACAATTCATAATATTTTTCTTTGTTATACTTAATTTGTTTCTCATGTGGAAAAGCAACTATTTTGGTTTGTTCTCCCTCTCCCTCCCCCAACCTCCGCCTGTCGCGCCTCTATTTTTCTTGCGAAATCGGATTTCGATATTTTTGGGAAAACTCCCTTCCTTTTGGGATGGGGTATGAGATTTGAAGAGTCGCCACCTAACGAATTAAGGTGCGTTAGGGCACCTAGAGCAGTTAACTCATGAAACTAGTTTGCATCACCAGAGATCGGGTAAGGGCTCGAAATTACCTTGAGGGGAAGGTGTTAGGCATCCCTTGAGGTCCACAACGGTGGGTCCCGACTGAACTTAATTAAGCGAATTAGTCTTAAAGGAAAATAAAGCAATTTAGACAACTATTATTTCAAAACATGAATTAAAAGGGGTCCTAAATTTTTTAGCCTATAGGATCATTTCCGTGCAATACTTGGTAACTTTCCCCAAGTTGGGATGCTACACATAGTATTAGCGCACGGGTCATCATTTCCTTTACTACCCAATTACTATGTTTCAGTTGTTACTTGAGCGTTCTAGTAGCTTCTAACTCGTGCCTTATGCGTGCACTACTCGTCCCTTACCTATGGTCCTAGAAGTGTTTAGGACCTCTATTTAAGGTAGTTCTACACTGACCTATGTTGCTTAAAATGAGAAAAATCTAGGCGACAAATAAAATTCAGATATGACTATCATGTAAGGAGCAAATAAGGACTCATGTTAACCTCCACAAATAACAACAAATGCACGCAGTTCAATCAGCAAATTTCATTAATTTAGGATCCTATAGGCAGGATATCTAGATGGGCATAAACAGAATGTAAGAAACCAGTTTATTAAAACGAGAATTGGGACATACTGGCTTGCCTACTGATTTGATTAAATTCTTAATCTGGGCAAATTTCAAGCAGCAAAGGATCACAATTTTTAGACCCTGAATACTTAATAACCCTACAAGTTTGCCTAAGTGATAACTGGAGCAGAATTCTATGGGCATGGCATCTACAATCGTTAATTATAGACCTATAACATGGTTTCTGAGCGAGTTACTGATGTTAACTCATGAAAACAGATTTTATCTCTTTAGATATTATAGGCATGCTTTCTAATTTGCAGAATTAATTAACTCCTATATGCATGATTTCTAAGTGTTGAAACTGATTTGTTTATTTCCTATAGACATGGTATCTAAATTGAAGAAAACTGATTTTTATATCTCCTATAGGCATGATATCTAAGTTGAAACTGATTTTTAATCCCCATAGGAATGAATTCTATTAATCACATGTGGGCAGAATTTTAGACAAGTCACCAGGCTAGTTTATTAATTCATACAAATATGATCCTATATACATGATCACTAATGCACGCTGATATTGGAAATATGTGTAGATCAAATGAACATGGATTCTAATGCAAAATTGAGAAAAGACCTATAGGCAGTGTCTCTAATATGCCGAAAATATGAAGATTCAGAGTCACAAATAGTCAGAAAAATATCCTATAGGCAGGATCTCTAAATGAACAATAACATGCACATAAGGAACCAACACAATAGACCTATAGGCAGGATTTATACCCGAATTTTAAAAAAAATATATATAACCCCCCCTCCCCAGCTTTTACTAATAACCCCTGATCTGTTTATTACAGAGATTATTACATTATTACAGCCCAATAATGAATAAATTACAATACAAAATTCATTATACTATAGGGAGCCTTCATAGGCCCAATATTAACCTGGAGACTAGGCCTTCAAGAAAAGCAAGTCTAAAGTATACAGGTGGTCCATCCATGATAGACAAAATAGGGCTTCTGGTGTGTCAAATTTCCCAAGGGCCTCAGGGACCCCGGGCAATGCTAACACCAGAACTGTACTTAGAGAAATAGTTTGTAAAAGATTGTAAGACCATCCCCAATGTGTCAGAGTTCGGAGGAGTCTCAAGGACCCTAGACAGTGCTCACTCTGGGGGTGGAAGGAACCTAGATAACTAAGAGTAGAAGTCTGAAAACAGTATATAAAGGGTAGGGGAACAGTTTTAGAAAAAAAGTTTAATTTTTAGGAGCAAACAAATTCAATATACAGGACTGCAAACAGTACTTCACCTAGCACAAACAGAGTCCATATTTGGCATATGGTTCAAACAAACTGGTATTGGTTCAGACATAGTTACTGTACCAGTATTTAAAGCAATGACAAAAGAGAAAGGATACTTGAACTAATAGACAGAATTAGCATCATATTACATGTTTGCAGAACATGGAACATACAACTGACTAATCAGGGTTTCACATTATTGAAGATGACTTAGTTTAGCAATTATCACTAAGTGGGATCATATAGGCATGTATTAAGCAGAAACATGCTGAAGTTTGAAATAATTAACCAAACAAACACATAAAACAGGATAGGGTAGCAGGAACCAACGCATATTAGTTTAGAAAGAAGTAAGAAGAAATGATAGATCAGACAGAAAAATGCTAAGGTTGAAATAAAATAACCACATAAGCACATAGAACAAAATAGGATAACAGGAGTTAACACATACAGTTAGGAAGAAAGTAAACAGGAATGTAATGGTAGTTCGGATCCAGAGAGTTTAGCCTTGGCTTCCAGCCGGCTAAACAGTGCAGCAAATCAGAGTGATATAATGAACTCAAGTTTATGAGAGAACAGACAACTTTGAGAATTTTGAATTGTAATAATTGTCTAGTAAAAAAGTTGTGCGTGTGAGTGTAAGAGTCTCAGTGTAAGTCTCTTCGTATGTAGGTAGGTGTGTCTGAGTATAAGTGTGTAAGCGTTGTTGAAATCAGAACAATGAAAGGATTTTTATAGCATACAGTAGAGTAAGACCAAATAAGGTAGGAAAATCAATGGCACACAAATAAGGTATGAAAAATCAATTAACCAATCAATTATGGTTAACACAAACCAATTAATGGAACAAAATCACGTAAGTATTACTTAAATTAAGGATAATCTTTCACAGAATAAATCAGCAGACAAGATTAGGGCTAAATAAGGTAAGCAATAAGTCTAGAAATCAATTATAAATCAGCCCCAATAATCAAAGAACAAAAATCTGGCAAGTAATAGAATCAAGGAAAGTAGAACCAATTAATAATCACACATAAGGAAAGAATAGGTAAAAGTCTGATAAGGAAATATCTCTATTAATACAATTTCAAACCCTAATTTAATCAATAAAATTAATTAACATGCTAATTTACAGAGCTGAGGTAAACGGGGAAGAACATCGAAATAAATAGTCGAATTAATTGAAACCCTAAGTCATAAAGGCATGGAGATGAAACTCAAGCCAAAGAAATCAGACGAAAAGTAAAGAACAAAACCAAAGTTGAACATTTAAATGTTATAAACATTTTTTGCAGAAATTCCTTAAAAATTGAAACCCTAGCTTTTAGGGTAAAATAAAAATCGGTTAACAATAAGAGCAAAAAAAAAATCTTTGAGGAAAAATGCCAAACAGACACAAAAATACTTCAGATCTATAGAGATGTGAACAGATTCAAACGAAAAATAGCTATGTTGTCACGACCCAAATTCCAATTCAGATCGTGATGGCGCCCAACATAGGGGTCGGGCAAGCCAACGTCAATTACTAGCGATATTTCTTTACTTATTTAAATAATTAAGTTCTTAACAAGTTTTTGATTGGGAAATAATTTAAAGAAAACAGTCACGCGATGCAATGTGATTAAATGAACTCAAAAGACCGTTTGTCAATAGGTGTAATGTAGCCAAAATATTAGAAAAACCAACTACTCGTGCCAAGACCTAGTGTCACAAGTCCACTAGGCAACTAGTGGAATGTACAAAGTAGATAAAATAATATACAATTTGTCCGAAAGGGTAGACAAAATATCAAAAAAAGAAGAGGTAATAGGAACTCCACAGTGCTGCTGAGGAACCCGGGAAGAGCAACTCACCATGTAGTCTAGCCCAGTAAGTACTCTCAAGATCGCGCTCCGGTATGATAACCAGATGTACCAGCCTCAGAACCTGTACAATTAAGCACAGAAGCGTATCATGAGTACATATAATCAAATATGTACCCAGTGAGTATCCCGTCTAAACTTGAAGAAGTAGTGACGAGAGGTAGACGTAATACTCACTAGGGTCCTTAGCAATAATATAATTAAACATGTTTAATCACGATTAACAATTACGTAAATCAAGTAGACATGGAATATCATGTGTATGAACTACCACCTACCGCAAGTGTAAAATAACAATAGTTACTACAAGTCCAAACCCCCTACCTCATAGGACAATTCATTTGACAATATTAATAAGACTCTCAGTCAAATACATAGCATATAGTATGCCGAGGTGTACGACCAACGCGACGCGACAATTTAAATATGCATTGTCGAAGGGTCGAACGACTCGAACCATAGATGCATCTATTACCCCGCCCGCGAATCAATCGTGCAACGCGGTTGACATAATATAAGGCTACCCCGCTCACGGATCATACATGCGACACGGGTGCTCATATACATACACAGAGTTTATCAGTAATTTCAGGAAAATATAGAGTTCAAGGCAACATCAATATTTAATATAACCTTCCGTTTTCTCATGCTAGTTTCAAGGATGATATCGGCTAGAAATACATGCAGGGATACAATTAAGGCATATAAGCATGCTTGTGAGTCCTAAAGACTACCCGGCATAGCATAGTAATAGCTAAGCACGGATTCTCGTCACTTCGTGCGTGCGTCTCCCCCCGCAAATAAGGACAATTCAATCATTTATAACTACCTATGGGGACAATTCCATCTTACAAGGTTAGAAAGGAGACTCACCTCGCGTAGAACCTACTTCCCGTGTCAATAACGCGCCCGAACCTCCAAACTCTACACCCGAGGACTCGAAACTAGTCAAATATATAAATACGTCAATATACACTCAAATGTATGAAATTCTCTTATTAGCTTAGCCTATTCATCTTTCTTGAAGATATCCAAAAATACACCCCCGGGCCCACATGCTCGGATTCCGGAAATTTTTGAAGAAAATACTCTCCCATAGCCTAAGGATCATTAATATACGATTCTTACTTGATTTCATGGCCAATTCACAGAAAAATTCTCAAGTTACCACAAGTTCTAAGTTACTACCCAATTCTTGATTTTTACACTAATTTATGTAGTTAATTAAGCTAGAAATCCATGCATGAAGCTAATTTTTGAGTAGAGTTCACTTACCTTAGAAGACCAGGTCGTTGGCCCATAACAATGGAGGAAGATCACCCAAGGAAGAAGAAAGAAATGAGAAAATGGGTTTAAAACACGTATATAAAACACACTGCCTGAGCAGTGATTCCGTACCTGCAGCTTGGGGACCGCTCCTGCGGTCTCGAAAAATCTCGCACCTACGGAATTGGGCTGGGGAGCCTGTGCCCGCACCTGCGGCTCCGCTCCTGCGGAATATTTTCCGCGCCTGCGATAATAGGCCAGGCCATTGGGGGATCGCACCTGTGATGCTGGGGATCGCAGGAGCGGACCCGCACCTGCGACTGGGCAACCGCACCTGCGGTCACACCAGAAGAGGTGCACCAGCAGCCATGTTTTGCTGGTTTTTAGCCCCGTTACGTGCCTGGAAGGCACTTGGGCCCACCCGAGCCCTAGTCCAAATATACCAACGAGTCCCAAATCATAATACGGACTCGCTCGAGCCTTCAGAACACCCAAAACAACGCTAAAACTCGAAATCTTACCCCCAAACCCCAAGAACCAAACTTAGGAACTTTAAGTTTCTAGACTTCGCTAACAACATGTCGAACTGACCTATACAACTCGGAATGACACCAAATTTTGCAGGCATGTCATAATTAACATAACGGAACTATTCCCGATCTCGGAACTCCATTCGTACCTCGATAACACAAAAACACGCCCCAAACCAAAATATGAACTTAAGGAACTTCTTATTTCAATATTGGGTGCCGAAATGCCCCCGGGTTATTAGAAACCCAATCCGAACCAATTTTTTCTATTGCACTCTAAACACCTCTGAATCCCGTACCACCAGCCCCCGCAAGTCATAAATCACAAAAAGCCGTTATTGGAAGCTTCATTTAGGGGAACAGGGTCCGATAGCGCAAAACGACCGATCGGGTCGTTACATTCTCCACCTCTTAAACAAATGTTCATCCTCGAACGGGTCTAGAATCATACCTGAAGTGCTGAATAAATGTGGATATCTGTTCCGCATGTCCTCTTCGGACTCCCAGGTCGCCTCCTCAACTGGTTGGCCTCTCCACTGGACCTTCATCGCAGAAACCCTCTTGGACCTCAACTGGTGGTCATGTCTGTCAATAATGGAAACTGGCTCTTCCTCGTAGCCAAAGCTCTCATCCAACTAAATAGTGCTGAAATCCACCATGTGAGAGAAGTCGGCGTGATATCTCCGGAGCATTGATACATGAAAGACCGGATGGACTCCCGATAAGTGGGGAGGTAGAGCAAGCTCATAGGCAACCTCTCCAACATGCCTCAATACCTCGAAAGGACCTATAAACCTCGGGCTCAGCTTGCCCTTCTTCCCGATTCTCATAATGCCCTTTATCGGCAAAACCTTCAGCAGAACCACCCTATATCCCTCCATAAATAACACATCACATGCCCTCTGATCCGTGTAGCTCTTCTGTCTGGATTTTGCTGTGCGGAGCCTCTCCTGAATCAACTTTACCTTCTCCAAGGAACCTCTCACCAGGTCCGTGCCGTATAACTTAGCCTCACCAGGATCAAACCACCTGATAGCAGAACGACATTGCCGACCATATAAATCCTCAAATGGAGCCATCTCAATGTTGGACTGATAACTGTTATTGTAAGAAAACTCGGTCAAAGGCAAGAACTGGTCCCACTGACCGCCAAAGTCAATCACACATGCTCTGAGCATGTCCTCCAATATCCGAACTGTACGTTCAGACTGACCATCAGTCTGCGGATGAAATGCTGTGCTGAGGTCTATCTGAGTACCCATCTCTCTGTGCAATGCTCTCCAGAAGTGTGAGGTGAACTGAGGACCTCGATCTGATATAATGGACGCCGGCACACCATGCAACCGGACTTTCTCTCGAATGTAAATATGGGCCAGCCTCTCAGAAGTATAAGTAGTACACACCGGAAGAAAATGCACCGATTTGGTCAATCTATCCACCATGACCCAAACCGCGTCAACCTTCCGCAAAGTCCGAGGCAACCCAACCACGAAGTCCATAGTGATGCACTCCCACTTCCACTCAAGAATGGGCATCTGCTGAAGTAGGCCTCCTGGCCTCTGATGCTCATACTTAACCTGCTGGCAGTTAAGACACCTAGGCACATACTCTACAATGTCTTTCTTCATTCGCCTCCACCAGAAATGCTGCTTCAGATCACGATACATCTTCGTAGCACCAGGATGAACAGAATATCGTGAACTGTGTGCCTCCTCTAGAATCCTCCGCCTCAAACTATCAACATTAGGAACACACAACCGACCCTGAAGCCTCAGAACACCATCCTCGCCAATAGTGACTTCTTTGGCACCGCCCTGAACCACCGTCTCCTGTAACTCTGCCAAGCGTAGATCATCATACTGTCAAGTCTTAATCTCCCCCAATAACGAAGACTGAGCAACTACATGTGCAAGAACTCGACGAGGCTCTGAAATATCTAACCTCACCAAGCGATTAGCCAGGGACTGAATGTCCAAGGCTAGAGGTCTCTCCTCCGCTGCAATGAAAGCCAAACTACCCATACTCTCCGCCTTCCTGCTCAAAGAATCTGCTACTATATTTGCCTTACCCGGATGATAAAGGATGCTGATATCATAATCCTCCAGCAACTCAAGCCACCTGCACTGCCTCAAATTAAGATCCCTATACTTGAACAAGTGCTGCAAGCTGCGGTGGTCTGTATAAACCTCGCAAGACACCCCATACAAGTAATGCCTCCAAATCTTAAGAGCATGAACAACCGCGGCCAACTCCAAATCGTGCACCGGATAATTCTTCTCATGGACCTTCAGATGGCGCGAAGCATAAGCAATAACTCTCCCTTCCTGCATCAACACACACCCCAAGCCAACACGTGAAGCGTCACAATACACGGTATACATCCCAAAGCCGGAAGGCAATACTAGAACTGGTGCTGAGGTCAATGTCGTCTTGATCTTCTGAAAGCTCGCCTCACACTCGTCGGACCACCGGAATGGAGCATTCTTATGAGTCAATCTGGTCAATGGGGATGCAATGGATGAAAAGCCCTCCACAAATCGCTGATAGTAGCCTGCTAGACCCAAGAAGCTCCTGATCTCTGTAGCTGTAGTAGGACGTGGCCAACCCTAAACTGCCTCAATCTTCTTAGGATCAACCTTGATACCCTTTCCGGATACTACATGTCCCAAGAATGCCACGGAATCCAACCAAAACTCACACTTGGAGAACTTAGCATAAAGCTTCTATTCTCGCAGAGCCTGGAGCACAACTCTCAAATGCTTCTCGTGCTCTCCCATGCTACGTGAGTAAATCAAGATGTCATCAATGAAGACGATTACAAAAGAATCAATATATGACCTGAACACCCTATTCATCAAATCCATAAATGCTGCTGGAGCATTAGTCAAGCCAAAGGACATCACCAGGAACTCATAGTGACCATATCTCGTGCGAAAAGCAGTCTTCGGGACATCTGAGGCCCGAATCTTCAACTGATGATAGCCCGATCTCAATTATATCTTAGAAAACACCCTGGCACCCTGCAGCTGGTCGAACAAATCATCAATGCGCGCCAATGGATACTTGTTTTTAATGGTGACCTTGTTCAGCTGGCGGTAATCGATACACATTCGCATGGACCCATCCTTCTTCTTCACAGATAGAACTGGAGCACCCCACGGTGATACACTCGGTCTGATAAAATCCTTAGCCAATAACTCAACTAGCTGCTCTTTCAACTCCTTAGGAGCCATACGGTACGGGGGAATGTAAATAGGCTGAGTATCTGGAGCTAAATCAATGCAGAAATCAATATCACGATCCAGAGGCATGCTTGGAAGGTCTGAAGGAAATACATCAGCAAACTCTCGAACAACGGGCACTGAATCAATCATCGGAGACTCGGCGGTGGTGTCTCGCACGTAGGCAAGATATGCCAAACAACCCTTCTCGACCATATGTCGAGCCTTCATGAAGGAAATAACTCCACTGGCTGCGCTAACCAAGGAACCTCTCCACTCTAGCCTAGGCAACTCAGGTATGGCTAGAGTAACTGTCTTGGCATGGCAATCTAAGATGGCATGATGAGGGGATAGCCAATTCATACCCAGGATAATATCAAAATCAATCATATCGAGCAATAGGAGGTCCTCTCTAGTCTCGAACCCACAGAATGTGATCATGCAAGACCGATAAATCCGGTCAACCACTACAGAGTCACTGACGGGAGTGGATACACATATAGGAGAACCCAAGAACTCACGAGGAGCATCCAGAAAGCAAGAAAACAAGGCTGACACATATGAATAAGTAGATCCTGGGTCAAATAGCACTGATGCCTCTCTACCACATACTGAAATAACACCTGTGATCACGGCATCTGAGGCTACTGCATCTGCTCGGGCCGGAATGGCGTAGAATCTGGCTGGACTACCTGAAAATTGACTTTCGCTGAACTGAATAGGAGCTAGCTGAGCTCCCCTTGTCTGGCCTCCACCTCTTGGACAACCTCTACCAGCCTGTCCTCCACCTCTAGGTGTACGGGACGTCGGTGATGGGAGTGTGGGCTGATAACTCTGCTGAATAGCCTTGCACCTAAACCTGGGAAAAGTCCTCCTCAGATGGCCTGGATCCCCACACTCTTAAAACCTCGTTGGAGGCATGGCCTGCTGCCCTGAAGATGAACCCTGGATAGCTAGAGGATGATGAGAACTCTCTGGCGTAGCACCGAAATAAGGACGAGGAGACCCCTGATGACCTAAATACCCGCCAGAGGGACCCTGAATAGCTGGTGGGCGATAAGAACTCTCCGACATGGTGCTGAAGTAAGGTCTCACTGGAGCACCACGAGAAGGTGGTGGAGGGGCTGAATATGGAGGCCTTCTGGGATGGCCTCTACCGAACTGATCTCTACCCCTGGCTGGGGCACCTCTGAAATCTCCAGAAAATCTAGCTCTCTTGTCTTGCTGACCCTGCTCTCTGCTCCTCGATCGGTAACCCTCAATCTGGCGAGCTATCTCGACCACAAGTTGATAAGTAGTACCCATATCCACCTCTCGGGCCATGGTGGCCCTAATACCGGAGTGTATCCTAGCTACAAACCTCTGAAATCCCTCAGCATCAATAGGAAGAATCATAAGGGCATGGAGGGACAACTATGAAAACCTAGCCTCGTAGTCTATCACTGACATCTGCCCCTGCTCCAGCTGCTCAAACTGGTACCGCAGCTCTTCCCTCTCGGAGGGTGGAATATACCTATCAGGAACAGCTGAGTGAACTGCTCCCATGTGATAGTAGGGGAACCTCCTGGCCTACCAAGGATAAATGACTGCCACCATCTTCGGCCCTGCCCTCTAGCTGGAAGGTAGTGAAGTCAACCCCATGGGACTCCAAAATCCTCATGTTGTGCAGTCTGTCCCTGGACCTATCAATAAAGTCCTGGGCATCCTCGCCTTTCTCACCTCCGAATATCGGATGGTGAAATCGAGTCCATCTATCAAGTAGCTTCTGCGGATCGCCGTCCGCATCCGGTCTGAGCTCTCGTGCTGCTACCACTGCATGACCTGCGACCTATACGGAAGGGGTTTGAGCTCCCCCTCCCGCCTGAGAAGTGGCAGGATCCGCTGGAAATAAACCAGCCTGGGCCATAGTGTCATGAACCGCATCATACGGCCCATGATCTCCTGAAAACCCGGTGCAGTCATGAAATCTACTGGGGCAGGGCCTGCTGGGGGTACCTCGTCCTGCTCCTCGATGATCGGATCCTCTAGAGGTGCTAATGGAGAACTCTGGGACGCCCTTGTCCCCTACCTCGGGTCGATGCCCTCCCCCGGCCTCTGCCAAGGCCTCGGACAGCAGGGGTAGCGACATCTCCCGGGTTTGGAATATCAGTTGCCCGAGTCCTCACCAACTGTGAGAGAATAGAAGAATTAGATTTAGTTAGACTATCAACTGCACGATAGAATAAAAATAAAGAGAGGTTTCTTAATATCCTATAGCCTCCCGAAGATAAATACAGACGTCTCTGTATCGATCCGCAAGACTCTACTAGGTTTGCCTGTAACTTGTGAGACCTACGTGAACCTAGAGCTTTGATACCATGTTGTCATGACCTAAATTCTAATTCAGATCGTGATGGCGCCCAACACCGGGGTCAGTCAAGCCAACATCAATTACTAGCGAGATTTCTTTACTTATTTAAATAATTAAGTGCTTAACAAGTTTTTGATTGGGAAATCATTTAAAGAAAACAGTCACGCGATGCAATGTAATTAAATGAACTAAAAAAAACGTTTGTCAATAGGTGTAATGTATCCAAAATATTAGAAAAAACAACTACGCGTGCCAAGACCTAGTGTCACAAGTCCACAGGCGACTAGTGGAATGTACAAAGTAGACAAAATAATATAGAATTTGTCCGAAAGGGTAGACAAAATATCAAAAAAAGAAGAGGTAATAGGAACTCCACAGTGCTGCTATGGAACACCGGGAAGAGTAACTCACCGTGTAGTCTAGCCCAGTAAGTACTCTCAAGATCGCGCTTCGGTATGATAACAATATGTACCAGCCTCAGAACCTGTACAATTAAGTACAGAAGCGTAGCATGAGTACATATAAATATGTACCCAGTGAGTATCCCGCCTAAACTCGAAGAAGTAGTGACGAGAGGTGATGTAATACTCACTAGGGTCCTTAGAAATAATATAATTAAACATATTTAATCAAGATTAACAATTACGTAAATCAAGTAGACATGGAATATCATGTGTATGAACTATCACCTACCGCAACTGTCAAATAACAACAGTTACTACAAGTCCAAACCCCCTACCTCATAGGACAATTCATTTGACAATATTAATAAGACTCTCAGTCAAATACATAGCATATAGTATGCCGAGGCGTACGGCCAATGCGACGCGATAATTTAAATGTGCACTGCCGAAGGGTCGAACGGCTCGAACCATAGATGCATCTATTACCCTGCTCGCGAATCGATCGTGCGAAACGGTTGACATAATATAAGGCTACCACCCTCACGGATCATACATGCGACACGGGTGCTCGTATACATACACAGAGTTTATCAGTAATTTCAGGAAAATATAGAGTTCAAGGCAACATCAATATTTAATATAACCTTCCATTTTCTCATGTTAGTTTGAAGGATAATAATCGGCTAGAAATACATGCAGGGATACAATTAAGGCATATAATCATGCTTGTGAGTCCTAAAGACTACCCGGCATAGCATAGTAGTAGGTGCATGGACTCTCGTCACTTCGTGCGTGCGTAGCCCCCACAAATAAGGACAATTCAATCATTTATAATTACATATGGGGACAATTCCCTCTTACAAGGTGAAGGGAGACTCACCTCGCGTAGAACCTACTTCCCGTGTCAAGAACGCGCCCGAACCTCCAAACTCTACACCCGAGGACTCGAAACTAGTCAAATATTATATAAATACGTCAATATACACTCAAAAGTATGAAATTCTCTTATTACCTTAGCCTATTCATCTTTCTTGAAGATTTCCAAAAATACACCCCGGGCCCACATGCTCGGATTTCGGAATTTTTGAAGAAAATACTCTCCCATCACCTAAGGATCATTAATATACGATTCTTACTTGATTTCATGGCCAATTCACAGAAAAATTCTCAAGTTATCACAAGTTCTAGGTTACTACCCAATTCTTGATTTTTACACTAATTTATGTAGTTAATTAAGCTAGAAATCCATGCATGAAGCTAATTTTTGTGTAGAGTTCACTTACCTTAGAAGACCATGTCGTTGGCCCTTAACAATGGAGGAAGATCACCCAAGGAAGAAGAAAGAAATGAGAAAAATGGGTTTAAAACCCGTATATAAAACACACTGCCTGAGCAGTGATTCTGCACCTGCGGCTCGGGGACCGCTCCTGTGGTCTCGCTCCTGCGAGAAAAATCTCTCACCTGCGGAATTGGGCTGGGGAGCCTGGGCCCGCACCTGCGGAGTGGAGACCACACCTGCGGCTCCGCTCCTGCGGAATATTTTCCGCGCCTGCGATAAATTGCCAGGACATTGGGAGATCGTACCTGCGATGCTAGGGACTGCAGGAGCGGTCCCGCACCTACGACTGGGCAACCGCACCTGCGGTCACACCAGAACAGGTGCACCAGCAGCCATGTTTTGCTGGTTTTTAGCCCCGTTAGGTGCCTGGAAGGCACCTGGGCCCACCCAAGCCCTAGTCCAAATATACCAGCGAGTCCCAAATCATAACACGGACTCGCTCGAGCCTTCGGAACACCCAAAACAACGCTAAAACTCGAAATCACACCCCCAAACCCCAAGAACCAAACTTAGGAACTTTAAGTTTTCTAGACTTCGCTAACAACGTGCCGAACTGACCTATACAACTCGGAATGACACCAAATTTTGCAGGCATGTCATAATTAACATAACGGAACTATTCCCGGTCTCGGAACTTCGTTCGGACCTCGATAACACAAAAACACGCCCCAAACCAAAATATGAACTTAAGGAACTTCTTATTTCAATATTGGGCGCCGAAATGCCCCCGGGTCATCAGAAACCCAATCTGAACAAACGTCCAAGTCCGAAATCATTACACGAAGCTACCAGAACCGACAAAACTCGATTCCGGGGTCGTTTACCCAAAATGTTGACTGAAGTCAAACTTGGCCTTAAAGGCCAACCTTAAGAAACCAATTGTTCCTATTGCACTCTAAACACCTCCGAATCTCGGACCACCAGCCCCTGCAAGTCATAAATCACAAAAAGCCTCTATGGGAAGTTTCATTTAGGGGAACGGGGTCCGATAGCGCAAAATGACCGGTCAGGTCATTACATAAGTTTATGAAGATAAATAGAAGTGAATCAAATATGGTTTGAACCAGAGATTTGAAACCATAGAAACACGAAAATGGTAGTACTCACAGACATAGGGGTGAATATAGATGGATTAGTCGAGAAAAGAGAGATTTTGAACCAAGTATGGTTCGAATCTCTTTAGAATCCATCAAGTTGCATGAGAATCACAACACCAGTAGAGAGATGAGGCCGGATAAGGCCTGAAATCGCAAGAGAACCCCATGAATAGAAGGAATATGAGTGACGGCGGGCTAGGGTTAGAAGAGGGTGAGAGAGAAGAGAGGGAAGAAAAGGATTCAGAGGTGGTGGGTTGGGGGGGAATGAAGGTAGGGTTTAGGATTAGTGTAGTTTGGGGTGGGCTATTGGGTTGGTTTAATTGGGTTGGGTAGGTTATTGGGACGGATTCCAAAAATTAATTAAAAGGGGGCTATCTTTTAAATACCCATTTAATCTAATAAAATAAAATTATAAAAATAGTTAATAAATGATAAAACAAATGCTATTTATGTTTAAAAAACGATTTAAAATAATTATTTGGATATTGCAAATATGTAAAAAGTCATTTTCGTGTAAAAATAAAGTAATTATGCACATATGGGCTATTAATGCAAAGACATTGCAATTATAACATAAAGATGTAAATATAATTATGCATAGAATAATTAAAGCTTAATATAAATATAAAATGATAAAAATTAAGCAATAAAATTATTATAAAATCATTTGTAATGCAATTAGCAATTATTTAGATAATAAAATGATGGAATAAATTAATTTAAAATCCTTTAAAATAACAGAAAATTATGAAAAAAAAATAGTAATTGTTGCTCATGAATTATTTTGAATATATATATATATATATATATATATATAATGCATTTTAAAAATAATATAGGAAAAAATTGGGTATCAACAGCTGCCCCTCTTTACCCGGAGAGAATGAAAGAGTTGTCGGGTAAAGATATGATGGCCAATTTTTGACCGAATGGAGTGATCTGAGAGATATAGGTCGCCCTCTGGTTTTTGAGCTGCCTACATATCCCTCGTTTTATGAATCAGGTCGTGTGTAGTTCTTGATCCACCGGCGAAATATACCGATGAAGTTATCATAAGGACGGATATAAGGTTTCGAATAGGATGAAATGGTTGTGGTGAGTGGTCAGGATTCGAAATAATTTGAAGGAATTGGAGCGGGATTGCTCCTGTTGGAATAACAGTTTCTCACTGGGTCACCTGCAAATCAGAAGATGTATTGCAAGTATAGGTGTATAACTTTGCGTAAATTAGACATGATGCAAATTCCCTGCAGACCATGATAATTTTCCCGGGCCATGAGTTGTGCGGTAAGGGATTCGCAGGCCATGAAATGATGTTATCGGGCCATGATAATGGTGCCTCCGAACAATGACACCTTTGAATAATGATGTGCAAGTTTGAGAAATCCTCAAGCCATGGCATGATGTCTTCCGGCTATGAGGATGGTACCTTCAGACTATGACGCATTCGGGTAAGTTGGCTATATTTCAGCCCATGAGGTGCAGAGACATGATGCTAGAAGCGATAAGATAGGTTTTAGTCTTGTATGAAGTTGAGGGCAGAGCTTAGCCCGAGAGAAGAGAACAATGCAAGAGAAACAATGCTTAGTCTCGTGCGAGATTCGGGACAGTACTTAGTCCCATGCCAAGAGAAGGCAATGCTTAGCCTTATGCAAATAGGGAGGCACGTCTTAGCCTCATGCAAGATTCGGGATAGTGCTTAGTCCCATACAAAGAGAAGGCAATGCTTAGACTTATGCAAGTAGAGAGGCAGGGCTTAGCCTTATGCAAGATTCGAGACATGGTTTAGTCCCATGCAAATAGAAGGCAGTGCTTAGCCTTATGCAAGTGAAGAGGCAGGGATTAGCCTCATGCAAGATTCGGGACAGGGCTTAGTCCCATGCAAATAGAAGGCAATGCTTATCCTTATGCAAGTAGAGAGGAAGGGCTTAACCTTATGCAAGATTCGGGACAGTGTTTAGTCCCATGCAAGGAGAAGGCAATGCTTAGCCTTATGCAAGTAGAGAGGCAGGGCTTAGCCTCATGCAGGATCGAGACAAGGCTTAGTCTCATGCAAATGGGAGAGGCAGGGCATAGCCTCATGCAAGATTGAGACAGAGCTTAGTCTCATGCAAAGAGAAGGAACTGCTTAGCCTTATGCAAGTGAAGAGGTAGGGCTTAGCCTCATGCAAGGTTCGGAACATTGCTTAGCCCCATGCAAGGAGAAGACGATGCTTAGCCTTATGCAAGTGGGAGGAAGGTCTTAGCCTCATGCAAGGTTCGAGACAGTGCTTAGTCCCATGCAAGGAGAAGGGTAAGAGCAAAGTATTCTTAGCTGACAATGTGTTTCATGCATAGCGATTATGTTGTTGCAACGGTATTTGTCATGACGATATAGTCCTGCATCCAAAGAAAAATTTGTGAGTTTTGCGGGGGAAGTTTGGTTCGTGCCTTCGTCTGCTCGACTTACTCCGTTCTGTCTGAAGATCCTATCTAAACTATTAGGGTAGCGTTTTCTAAAGCAAAGTTTCTTTTTCAAAAGCATGCGTGCATAACTTTCAAAAGGCATAGTAGTATATAGTTTAGAAATTAGTTAGATGAACCAGTAACTGCGACATAATCAGAGACATTGCGACTTCCTCTGTTGTAGAATTTTGAGGGTCCTTCTCAAAATTCTGCCCTAGTTAACTAGATGAATTTTTTGAACGTTCTGTATGTTGTGGTTGACTGAACTTACTTCGGAATTTTGAGGGTCCTCCTCAAAATTCTGCCCCAGTTTCTGATGTGGGGAGAATGGAAATTTTATTGAATTGTGACCGAACCCACAGGTCTGCCTACGTATCCCCTCTTACATCATATAGAAAATCATAAGATGATTTTACACAATATCTTTTAACTGCACCTGAGTTGATAGGCTTTGGCCAAATTTCCCCATCCATCTCTGCGAGTATAAGTTCTCCTCCTGTCAGTACTCAGTGAACCATGTAGGGACCTTGGTAGTTGGGAGAGAATTTTCCTTTGGCTTCGTCTTGATGTGGAAAGATCTTTTTCAGCACCAACTGGCCCGGTGTGAACTGTCTTGGCTTGACTCTTTTGTTGAAGGCTCTGGATATTCTGTTCTGATAAAGTTGACCGTGACATACTGCATTCATCCTCTTTCCGTGTATGAGGGCTAGTTGCTCATAGCGGCTCCTTATCCATTCTGCATCGCTGAGTTAGGCTTCTTGTATGATTCTTAAAGAAGGAATTTCTACCTCGGTGGGAATGACAGCTTCAGTACCATAAACCAGCAGATAGGGAGTTGCTCCGGTTGATGTGCGGACTGTGGTACGGTATCCCAGTAAGGTGAATGGTAATTTCTCGTGCCATTGCTTGTGATTCTCCACCATTTTCCTTAATATCTTCTTGATGTTTTTGTTGGCAGCTTCCACAGCTCCATTCATTTGAAGTATGTATGCTGTGGAATTCTTGTGTTTTATTTTGAAAGTTTCACACATGGATTTCATCAGATCACTATTGAGATTGGCGGCATTATCAATGATGATGGATTCTGGAACTCCAAATCGACAAACGATTCGGTCGCGGACAAAATCTGCAACGACCTTCTTGGTCACATCTTTGTAAGATGTAGCTTCAAATCATTTAGTGAAGTAGTCGATGGCCACCAAAATGAACCGGTGTCTTTTTGAGGCGGTGGGCCAGATTGGACCAATGACGTCCATTCCCCAAGCAGCAAAGGGACAAGGCGAGCTTGTGGCATTAAGCTCGTTCGGTGGCACTTTTATCACGTTTGCATGCATTTGACATTGATAGCACTTCTGAACATATCGGGTGCAATATGTTTCCATGGTCATCCCAAAGTAGCCGGCTCTGAGTATCTTCTTGGCCAAGACAAAACCATTCATGTGTGGGCCGCAAGTTACGGCGTGTATCTCCTCGAGCAATTTAGAATCCTATTTTGCATCAACACACCTTCATAATCCCAGATCAGGAGTTCTTCTTTATAGGGTTCCTCCACTCTGGAAGAAATGACTGGACAACCTCCGAAGTGTGTGTTTCTGAGTATGGTTCGCATGCTCCGGGTATTCTCTTTTTGCCAAGTACTCTTTGATGTCGTGGAACCAAGGTTTTCTGTTCATTTCCTCTTCAACATGAGCACAATATGCCGGCTGGTTATGGATCCTTACTAGAATGGGATCGATGAAGTTCTTGTATGGATGTTGTATCATTGATGATAAGGTGGCCAATGCGTCTGCAAATTCATTCTAAATCCTGGAGACATTCTGGAACTCTATCTTTGTGAACCTCTTCTTTATTTCTTGTACATGATGCAGATATGGCAGTATCTTAGAATTCTTGGTAGCCCACTCTCCTTGTACCTGGTGCACAAGCATATTTGAATCCCCGATCACCAGCAGTTCTTGAATGTTCATATCAACAACCAGGTTAATCCCTAATATGCAAGCTTCATATTCTGCCATGTTTTTAGTGCATGGGACTCTAAGTTTTGCAGACACCGGATAATGCTGACCAATTTTTGATACCAAGAGCTGACTCCCTTGAAATTTGCATCTCTGTCGAAAAACATTCTCTAGCCATCGTAGGCTTCAGCAATGTCTTCACCTACGAATGATACCTCTTCATCGGGAAAATACATTTTCAGGGGTTCGTATTCTCCTCCCACAGGATTTTCAGCAAGGTTTTCTGCCAATTCTTGTGCTTTGACAGCCTTCTGAGTTACATAGATGATGTCGAACTCACTCATTAAGATTTTCCACTTGGCCAACTTCCCAGTAGGCATGGACTTTTGAAAGATGTATTTCATGGGATCCATTCTTGAAATGAGATATATAGTATAAGCACAGAATTAGTGTCGTAGATTCTAAGCTATCCAGGTTAGAGTGCAACAAGTGCGTTCTAGCAAAGATTACCGTGCTTCATAAGGAGTGAACTTCTTACTCAAGTAGTAGATGTCATGTTCCTTTCCCCATGTCTCGTCATGCTACCCTAGAACACAACCGAAAGCTCCATCTAACACTGCAAGGTAGAGTAGCAGTGGTATACCCGGCTCCGGTGGGACTACAACTGATGGTGTTGAAAAGTATTCCTTGATCTTGTCAAAAGCCTTTTGACAATCCTTGGTCCAAGTGATTGCGGCATCCTTCTTCAGCATTTTGAAAATCGTCTCGCATATTATTGCGGATTGTGCTATGAAATGACTGATGTAGTTGAGGCGTCCCAGGAAACTCATCACAGCTTTCATGCTTTTTAGTGGTGGTAATTCTTGGATGGCTTTGACCTTTGATGGGTCCAACTCTATTCCCCGGCGACTGACGATGAATCCCGACAACTTTCCGGCAGGAAACTGAATGCACACTTTGCGGGATTTAGTTTCAGGTTATACTTCCGCAACCGGTCAAAGAATTTCCTCAAGTCTACCATGTGATCTGCGGTCTTCTTAGATTTAATGATGACATCATCCATATATACCTCTATCACTTTATGTATCATGTCATGGAAGATCGTTGTCATAGCCCTAATGTAGGTGGCTCCAGTATTCTTTAAATCGAATGGAATCATTTTGTAGCAGTACACTCCCCGTGGTGTAATGAAGGCTATTTTCTCGGCGTCTTCTTCATCCATCTAGATCTGATGGTAACCTGTGAAGCAATCTACAAAGGACTGGAGTTCATGCTTGGCGCAATTGTCAATTGGAATGTGTATATTTGGTAACGGGAAATCATCCTTGGGAATTTCTCTGTTTAGATCTTGATAATCAACACAGACTCTGAGTTTCCCATCTTTCTTTGGCACCGGTACAATGTTGGCCAGCCAAGTTGGGTATTCAACTACCCTAAGGACCTTGTCTTTGATCTTCTTGGTAACTTCTTCCTTGATTTTCAGGCTCATGTCTGGCTTGAATTTCCTAAGTTTCTGCTTCACTGATGGACACATTGGATTTGTAGGTAACTTGTGAACCGCTATGGATGTGCTCAACCCTTTCATATCGTCCTATGACCATGCAAAGATATCATCATATTCTTTTAGGAACCGAATGTATTCTTTTTTCTCTAATGGTGACAAATGGATGCTTATGCAGGTTTCCTTGACGGTTTCGGAGTCTCCCAAGTTGACTATCTCAGTCTCGTCAAGTTGGACTTGGGCTTGTTCTCAAAGTTCTCCACTTCTCTGACAATTTCCTCAGGTATTACATCCTCTTCTTCTATTTCTTTCGAGTCACTGTCCTTATGTTGCGTTATCTCATTACATGTCACAGTCGTTGGTTCATCAAGATAAGAAATAGTAATGTTGTAAGGATAAAGATATGAAAGAAAAATAGTAATAATAAAACATCAAGACATTTAGAATTTCAAACAAAATGATTTCAAATATTTTTTTTTTCAAAACGGAACATTAAAAATATTATTTAAAGAAAAATGCCAAAGAGGAAATCATTTTCAAAAGTAAACAATGCTATCAGCCTTGCTACCCCGAGACTCGTCGGGACCTTGATGCTTTAGCGGTCTAGTTCTTGAGAGATGCTCCCTTCTTCACTATCTGGATAGTAAGTCCGTCTTCCTCCTCCTCCTCCTCAACTATTACACAACAATCCATATCATCGTCTTCCAAGAACAAATTCCTCAATGCTGCCAAGGCTTCTTCTTCCTCTGACCCCCATATTTGTATCGGCCTGATGGAAGGTATGATTCATGTGCGGCACGGGTTGCTCAAGAGGATAGTATGCACCACGCCATGGTGGCGACCAATTCCGATATTCCTTCTAGGTATACTGATATCCGAGCCTGAAGGTTGTGCCATGGCGCTTCTGCTGTACTAGTTTGGAGATACCTTAAAGATTTTTTACCAAGCCCATTACCAGGTTCATACCCTTCCCATGCCAGTATGCTATTTTTCTACTCCACCATTTATCCTTCTCAATCGCGTTAACACGCTTGATGCAATGGTAGGTTTCTCCACCTAACTTCCTTCTATTTTCTACCACCGGAACAGTCTGACTAGTGTAAATGGGGTTGCTCCCATCTCCATGGATGATCACTTCTTGATGGTTCCATTCAAATTTTATCGCTTGGTATAAAGTAAATGCGACAGCTCCAGCGGCATGTATCCAAGGTCATCCCAGCAGCAGATTGTAGAAGGCAGATATGTCTAGTACCTGGAATTCAACATCGCACCAGGTAGGACCCATTTGCAAGCATAGGTTGGTTTCTCCAATCGTGGCTCTTTGAGACCCATCGAATGATTTCACATTCATAGATCCTGCTCGTATTTCATGTAGGCCCTTGCCCAACCTCTTCAGAGTTGTCAGCGGACAGATGTTGAGGCTGGACCCTCCGTCTATCAGAACTCTGGAAATGAACTTATCTTCACATTGCACTGTGATGTGCAGTGCCCTGTTTTGGCTTAATCCTTCAGGTGGCAATTCGTCTTCATGGAAGGTGATCTTATGGCTTTCCATTACTTGTCCCACCATATTGGCCATTTCGCAGCTAGTAATGTTGTTGGACACATATGCTTCATTCAGTACCTTCATCAGAGAATTCATGTGTGCTTCCAAATTTTGCAGCAACGATAAGATGGATATACGGGCGGGAGTCTTATTCAGATGATCAACAACATAATACTCCCTTGCTTGTACCTTCCTCTAGAGGTCATCTGGACCATTCTCAATAACGGGCGGTTTACTTGAAGCTTGCTTACTGGCTTCTCCCAAATGTCCAGGTGTATAAACCCTTCCTGTTCTAGTCATTCCTTGTGCAGCACCGGATTCTTCCATCTTCGACCTTCCTTTTCTTATAGCTTCGGACACATAATCCCAAGGTACAACATTGGAACTGATGGGTGGTATGGATGCCACCGTTACCGTGAAAGGTGTGGCCACCTCCACCTTAAATGGAGCGGGTGTTGCTGCAGGTGGGGTTACTTCTACTTCAAAAGGAACCGATGCGGCTACCTCGATTTTAATAGTGGTTGCACCTGCACCACAATGGAATTGAGCGTGACTGTAGGTTTCTTAGGATCATCACCTTCTCGAGTTAGCCCAATTGATCCCTCGGGATCCCATTCTTTATCAGTTTCTATCACATTGACCCCTTCACCCCTATGATCTGGGAGGGGATTGTTGCATACATTAAGTCCAGTTTCCTTTGCCTGTATGACCTTATTATCAATCAGTGTTTGGATCTTGTCTTTCAAGGTGCGACACTCGTCAATGGTGTTTTTCTTCATACCAGAATGGTACGCACAGGTCTTGTTTGGATTGACCTAGCCAGGAACTTTCAATCCCTCGTACAACTGGTTGATGGGTTCAACAATGGCAGTGTATTGTCTGGATTGATTTCGGTCAAAATTAGGCCTGGGTTTTTGGTAGTTTGGATGAGTTGGAGGTGACTGATAATAGGATGGTTGGGAATTATAGGTATGGTAGCCGGTAGTAGGTTGGGAATATCTGGGAGGTAATGGTTGGTATGTGGGTGGAGGTGTTTGGTATACAAATGGAGTTTTTGGGCCTTGGGAAACCATTAGAGTTCCTACTTCTTTCTTCTTTGATATGCCACCTGATTGTACTGCTT
Source organism: Nicotiana paniculata (assembly GCA_005239505.1). Classification (NCBI taxonomy): domain Eukaryota; kingdom Viridiplantae; phylum Streptophyta; class Magnoliopsida; order Solanales; family Solanaceae; genus Nicotiana; species Nicotiana paniculata. The sequence continues at coordinate 55,218 of ML301751.1, forward strand.
TGTTCGTGGCCTGCAGTGCCTCAAAATTTTTTACCATTCCACTTTTGATACCTTCCTCAATCCTTGTGATTCTCGATTACCATTAACCTTTCATAATATTGTGGATCCTGAGCCCTGACAAAGAACTTATTCATCTGTTCTTCATCTAATGCCGACCTGACCTTTGCTACTTCTAACGTCCATCGAGTATCATACTCACGGAAAGTCTCAGGGGGCTTCTTCTTGAGATTCTGGATATAGAAGACGTCTAGTGCATTTCCTGTGTTGAATCTGAATCTATCCATGAAATCCAATGCCATGCTTACCTAATTAGCCCATTTCTTGGGATTTTGACTTATGTACCAAGATACGACATCTCCAGTGAGGCTTCTCATGAATAGCTTCATGTGAATCCTTTTGTCCTTTCCAACCCCCACGAGTTTGTCACAGTAGGTTCTCAAATATACCTTTGGGTTACTCGCTCCATTGAACATTTCGAACTTAGGAGGTTTTTAACCCTCCGGTAGTTCCACATCTAGCTGAATGCACAAATCCTCATACTTCAAACCTTCGATTCCTTTGCCTCCTTCAACACCCTGAACTCGGCGTGTGAGTTTCTTAAGCTCCTCTGCTCATGTTCTTAATGAGCAGGTTCTTCTCGGCGGATTCGGGTGTATATGAGATTGGTTGAGTAGAGTGGGGTAAGGTTTCCACGTATATGGGGTATTTTGTTGAAGTCCAGGAGTTTGGGTATAGTGGTGATCATTGGTTGTATTTTGGGGATCGGGTATAGGCTGTGGGGTATTCTGAGGAATGTGGTAAGTGGTTTATGGATATTGAGTCGGGAGATGTTGATGTTGAGGAGGTGTAGGTATGGGTAAAGGATTTTGAGGAGGGGTTGTATATTGGTGGGATACGGGAGGATTCTGCGGGCGTTGGTTGGGTGTATTCTGGGGAGGTGCCGGGTTTTAGGTATTTGGATGGTTGATATCTGGGATGTTTAGTGTGAGGGAGAGGTTTACCAAGTTACGGAGCTACTCAAGCTCACCTTGTAGTTCAAGTATTTTCTTTTCAAGCCGCAAAACCAAGTCATTTGGTGCTGGAGTACTCCGACCATCAGAAAATTCCACATTCTCATCATGTGTGGTGTTGTTTCCACTCATATTATCCATCTTAGCTTTCCCTTTGCCTTTTGATGCACTTGGAGGAGGAGGAGGTGGAGGGCCTCTGGATCTGGTGATATGCTGATGATGCCAATATGTGTGAACCAACCTTAGGGAATTGGAATAATCAAAAAAGGAAAGAAAAAAAAGGTAACCAAGTCAGTAAGGGTTCCAAAAAGAGTATTTGCAATATTTAAACACATAGTGCGGGAATGTAAATTCGCGTCCTAATTTGGGAGCCTTATTGTGCTCGAGGTAGGCCTAGCGACAAGTTGATTTAGAGAACTTCAATGCCAATAATTGCCTCATTTCATTAATGCAATAAATAAGACAAATTTAAAATGATAATAAGGTAAGTCACTAATGGCATTTGGCCTTATTACATTCGAAAAGCAAAAACGAATAAACCTAATATACTTGGTCCTAGAAGGACCTTCTCCAGGCCTGGTTCTCTTGGCTCCATCGATCAGGTTCCCCAGGTCGCACATGTCCAGTAGCAGGTATGCCCTTGCTAGATGTCCTCCTTCAATACCTTCAACATTCTGGCAGTCTATGACTCTTTTCCTCATCTTCCCTTCCAGCTCCATCATACCCTGCTCCAGATATTCTAACCTTTCATTCGATCTGGTATTCATTTCCTTCCATTCATTGATTAATTCCATATCAGTATTTTGTTGTTTCAGATGCTCAGCCTTGGACTCGCAAACCCTTTTGCGCAGTATGTTATACTTCACCTGTGCTTCGGCAACTTCATCTATGACCCTGTTTCCTCGATCGGCCCCTGGCTCGATTATTTGTGCTATGCGGTCCTCCAACCATGATGGGTAAAAGTACACGTGCCCTACGTGATATCGATCTGGCTCGATGATGTCCCTTTCTACAATAATCTTCAAGTGCCACATATGTCGAGCTTCATATTTGTATGGGATGTCATCATCTTGGAAATCCGCCCTGTAGTAACTTATTTTAACAACCTGCGGTATGACTTGCTTCCTGCCTGCTTGTCTCATAACCTTGATGGGAACATAAGGGTATATGCCCCTTAACCCGATCAACACCAAGTGTGGAGCATCCCTCGATCTGATGATGAACTCGTCAGTAGGGAACCATTCGAACATCCATTGAACCTGATCCTCAGTCAAATTGTCGAAAAACTGCACCCATTCTGTAGCACTCTCTGGTTGAGAAAACCTGTCTGGGATATAGCTCCTTCTCTTAGGGTGATGGAAAGTTATATGATCATTCCACGACCTTCATGGAAACTCTTGACAGTATTTAACTCTCTAGAGATGCTCTAACAACCAAACCTGTAGCAGCAGATTACAACCCTCGAAGTGTTTGAATCCCTTCTGCCAGCAGTCCAAGGCCCGATATATATCTGCTATGATCATAGGGACAATGGTATTATGTTTTCCCCTAATCCCCTCCATTAGGGTTTTTGTTACCATGGCCAGTCTAGTATGAATTTTGTCCCCTTGCATCGGAAACACTATCATACCTAGGAAGCAGACGATGAACACAAAAACCCTGCGGTGAATACAACCCAAGGTAATGATAGAGAATTCATCTTGGTAGATACGATAGGATTTGCTATGACCATATCGTTCATAGAGATAATCAAAGGGTATGTAGGATTTCTTCAGGCACTCCAAATCATCGTTCTTTTTCAGACCCATTATTTTCAGAAACCCCCTAGCGATACGGTTTTCTAGCACCAATAAATCGGGATTGTCCCAAGGCAGTCCAGCGAATCCCCCTATTTCTTCCAAGAGAGCGGTCATTTCTATGTTTCCAAAGCGAAACACGGATCTTTCTCCATCCCAGAACATTATGGCAGCTTCAATCAACATATTATTCGGTTGGATGTCCAATAAAGAAGGCAAATCTTTTTCACATGTTTGTCACTTGATGAAAGATCTTCCCACCAATCTAGCAACAATGGTGGTATGTTACGAACCATGCCAAACCTGGGACTTTGTGCCTCATTTTATGCAAAAAAAAATAAGTTAGACCCTTTCCCCCTCCAGATTCGATACTTATACATCAGTGATTAGCATAATTGGCACTTATTTCTCCAAATTAATGCACAGATCATGGTTGCGTCCGTTGGGATTAGGGAAACCTCGGTGGACTTTTGAACAAGGCTTTTCTTAAAGAGTTATTATGTGGACAACATATTAACCCTGGATAGGTTTGACCATGATGCATGTACAATAAACCAGAGTAAGGTTTCTATAGAGGTCTACTCTGGTACCCTCAAGCGGACAACTTGAGGGGGAAAGGCACGGAACCGTCGACAGCACCGCTGATCGACTAGTTTTACCGAAAATAAGCCTTTTCGAATTCAAAGGGGTGATATATAGGAAGAGCGCAAACACTCATCAAGCGTTGCTATGGTATTGATTACGCATGAGTGGAATATGATGTTGAGCATGATTTATGTAACGGAAAATAGCATGTTGTCACGTATTTGCACATTAGAAAATGATAAATGCGGTATTTAATAATTGAAAAGGCGTCATAATAAAGAAAACAAAGAGACAACCCAGTTTCCATAGTAAAAAGAAAATCATAAATGCTTGAAAATAGGCAATTAAATTCACATAAAGTGGGAAAGGTAAACGGTGCACACGTAATAACAGAATAAAGCATGCTTAAAGTCTAATTCACAAAAAGCAAGTCTGTTATGGTAAGAGCCTAAAAGCAAGTCTATTATGGTAAGAGCCTAAGGGTTCTCCCCAGCAGAGTCACCATGCTGTCGCACCCTCCTTTTTCTCACGAAATCGGGTTTCGACATTTTTGGGACAACTCCCTTCCTTTTGGGATGGGGTATGGGATTTGAATAGTCGCCAGCTAATGGATTAAGGTGCGTTAGGACACCTAGAGAAGTTAACTCATGCAATTAGTTTGCATCACCAGAGATCGGGTAAGGGCTCGAAATTACCTTGAGGGGAAGGTGTTAAGAACCCCTCAAGATCCACAACAGTGGGTCCTGGCCGAACTTAATTAAGCGAATTATCCTTAAAGGAAAATAAAGCAATTTAGACAACTATTATTTCAAAACATGAATTAAAAGGGGTCCTAAGTTTTTTTAGCCTATAGGATCATTTCCGTGCAATACTTGGTAACTTTTCCCAAGTTGGGGTGCTACACATAGTATTAGCGCACGGGTCATCATTTCCGTGAAATACTTGGTAACTTTCCCCAAGTTGGGGTGCTACACATAGTATTAGCGCACGGGTCATCATTTCCGTGAAATACTTGGTAACTTTCCCCAAGTTGGGGTGCTACACATAGTATTAGCGCACGGGGCATCATTTCCTTTACTACCCAATTACTATCTTTCAGTTGTTACTTAAGAGTTTTAGTGGTGCTACACATAGTATTAGCGCACCGGTCATCATTTCCTTTACTACCAATTACTATCTTTCAGTTGTTACTTAAGAGTTTTAGTAGCTTCTAACTCGTGCCTTATGCGTGCACTACCCGTCCCTTACCTATGGTCCTGGAAGTGTTTAGGACCTCTATTTAAGGTAGTTCTACACTTACCTATGTTGCTTAAAATGAGAAAAATCTAGGCGACTAACAAAATTCAGATAGGACTATCATGTAAGGAGCAAATAAGGGCTCATGTTAACCTCCACAAATAACAAAAAATGCACGCAGTTCAATCAGCAAATTTCATTAATTTAGGATCCTATAGGCAGGATATCTAGATGGGCATAAACAGAATGTAAGAAACCAGTTTATTAAAACGAGCATTGGGACATACTGGCTTGCCTACTGATTTGATTAAATTCTTAATCTGGGCAAATTTCAAGCAGCAAAGGATCACAGTTTTTAGACCCTGGATTCTTAATAACCCTACAAGTTTGCCTAAGTGATAACTGGAGCAGGATTCTATGGGCATGGCATCTACAATTGTTAATTATAGACCTATAACATGGTTTCTTAGCGAGTTACTGATTTTAACTCATGAAAATAGATTTTATCTCTTTAGATATTATAGGCATGCTTTCTAATTTGCAGAATTAATTAACTCCTATAGGCATGATTTCTAAGTGTTGAAACTAATTTGTTTATTTCTATAGACATGGTATCTAAATTGAAGAAAACTGATTTTTACATCTCCTATAGGCATGATATCTAAGTTGAAACTGATTTTAATCCCCATAGGCATGAATTCTATTAATCACATGTGGGCAGAATTTTAGACAAGTCACCAGGAAAGTTTATTAATTCATACAAATATGATCATATATACATGATCACTAATGCACGCTGATATTGGAAATATGTGTAGATCAAACGAACATGGATTCTAATGCAAAATTGACAAAAGACCTATAGGCAGTGTCTCTAATATGCCGAAAATATGAAGATTCAGAGTCATAAACAGTCAGAAAAACATCTTATAGGTAGGATCTCTAAATGAACAGTAACATGCACATAAGGA